>UWZB01000146.1:155397-208226 GCA_900536885.1 Peniophora sp. CBMAI 1063
AAACGCGAAGTTGCTGCAAGCGCCGGTTTGACAGGCAGCGCGGAAGCGGCAGGGGGTCAGCCGCATCTGGTATTAGAGCACCTGGCAAGTCGTAAACATTCATGTCTATAATCGTCTCACATCTAATCAGACACTATATACATAGGTCAAACATCAAGTCGCTGTACCGCCCGGTTATCCATATGTTCCTATTGCTCAGCATGTCCCTCCCGCGAAACCTGCGCGCGAATACAAGTTCACGCTCGACCCTTTCCAACAACTGTCTGTAAATGCTATACAGCGTAATGAAAGTGTGCTTGTTTCTGCCCATACCTCCGCTGGAAAGACCGTGGTCGCCGAGTATGCTATCGCTCAGGCTTTAGCAAATAAACAGCGTGTCATCTACACAAGTCCTATCAAGGTTCGTCAACTACGGACTGGAATGTAGTGCGGAGAGTTGAATGCCCATGATTGAAGGCCTTGAGTAACCAAAAATTCCGAGAGATGGAAGCCGAGTTCACGGACGTCGGTCTCATGACCGGAGATGTTACTAGGAATCCTAGTGCATCATGTCTGGTAATGACTACGGAGGTGTGTGTGTAATCTTATCCTCACTCGTGCTGCGCCATGGTCTCGAACGTC
This sequence comes from Peniophora sp. CBMAI 1063, assembly GCA_900536885.1. Lineage (NCBI taxonomy): Eukaryota > Fungi > Basidiomycota > Agaricomycetes > Russulales > Peniophoraceae > Peniophora > Peniophora sp. CBMAI 1063. Next base: position 156,019 of record UWZB01000146.1, read on the forward strand.
TATCCAGGTTCTCCTGCGACGACGACGAGCCGTGACTGCCGGCCGTCACACATCCTGCCGCTGCCGCTGATACCTGATTTGCCGTATAGATTCTTCGCTCAATGTTGTACCGTGGTTCCGAGATTATGCGCGAGGTCGCCTGGGTCATCTTCGACGAGATCCACTACATGCGCGACAAGGAGCGTGGAGTCGTATGGGAGGAGACTATCATCCTGCTACCGCACACTGTGCGATACGTCTTCCTCTCTGCAACCATACCCAACGCTATGCAATTCGCCGAGTGGATTTGCAAGAGTCATGAGCAGCCGTGTCACGTCGTCTACACCAACTTCCGACCAACGCCCCTGCAGCACTATCTCTTTCCTGCTGGCGGCGAGGGTATCTACCTTGTCGTCAATGAGAAGGGCGAGTTTCGCGAAGACAACTTCTCGAAGGCGATGGGCACCCTACAGTCTAGCGCTGGCGAAGACCCGGCGGACGCGAAGAGTGGTAAGGGACGGAAGGGCAAGAGCAGGAAAGGCGGCGACAAGTCGAAAGGTAGGCGGCGTGTATGTTCAGAGGAACGGATCGCTGATCAAATCCACAGGCGCGACGGACATCTCGAAGATCATCCGCATGATCATGCTCAAGAACTACAATCCGGTTATCGTCTTCGCCTTCAGCAAGCGAGACTGCGAGTCGCACGCTCTGAGTCTGTCCAAACTCGAATTCAACTCTGCAGATGAGCAGGCAACCGTGGAGAAGATCTTCTCCAGCGCCGTCGCCAGTCTTGCGCCAGACGACCGTGCATTGCCACAGATCGCCAACATCGTGCCTTTGCTCCGCCGTGGCATCGGCATCCATCACGGCGGCCTTCTTCCCATCCTCAAGGAGGTCATCGAGATTCTCTTCCAGGAAGGCTTGCTGAAGGTGTTATTCGCGACCGAGACGTTCTCCATCGGCCTCAACATGCCGGCAAAGACGGTCGTCTTCACCGCGGCACGCAAGTTCGATGGGCGCGAGTTCCGCGACCTTAGCTCTGGCGAGTACATCCAGATGAGCGGGCGCGCGGGTCGTCGTGGTCTTGATGACAGAGGTGTCGTCATCGTCATGGTAGACGAGAAGCTTGAACCGGCGAACGCAAAGACCATGATCAAAGGTCTGGCAGATCGACTCGACTCGGCATTCCATCTGGGCTACAACATGGTCCTGAATCTCATGAAGATCGAGACCATCAGTCCCGAGTACATGCTCGAGCGCTGCTTCTTCCAGTTCCAGAGCTCGGCTGGTATTCCGGTGTTGGAGGATGGTGAGTCGCTATCGCCTATCTTATCATGACAATGCTCAATATATACGCAGAGCTGAAGAAGGAAGAGGAGAGCCGAGCGGCCATCGTCGTGCCCGAAGAGGAACGCGTCTCGGAGTATTATGAGTTCAGGCAGCAGCTTGACACGCTCTCCGCGGACTTCCGCGAGGTTATTTCGCATCCAAACTACTCTTTGCCCTTCCTTCAGCCGGGCCGTCTGGTCAAGATCAAGTATAAGGATCTCGACTTTGGGTGGGGCGTCATCATTAACTACCAGAAGCGCCTTCCCCCGAAGGTTTGTCCCCCCATCTATCCTTCTTTGGATCAGAGCCTGACGTTTACCGACAGAACAGGCCAATGCCCAAGGCCGAAGAGCTACCGCCGCATGAACAATACATCGTCGACGTATTACTCAACTGCGCCACTGGAAGTGGATCTGCTCCGAAGGACCGCACCGGAGTTGTGACACCTACACCGGGCAACATCCAACCCGCCCCCGCCGGCGAGAAGGGCGAACCGCTTGTGGTCCCTGTGCTGCTGTCAACTCTCGACGGCATCAGCCACTTGCGCCTGCACATGCCGAAGGATCTTCGTGGAGCACCAGCGCGCGAGGGCTTGTGGAAGAGCGTGCTCGAGGTTCACCGCCGTTGTCCACAGGGTATCCCTCTGCTCGATCCTGTCGAGAACATGGGCATCACGGACGACAAGTTCAAAACGCTTGTGAAGGTTAGTACACACCCTTCCTTGCCTCGACGCCGTGCTTATACACCACGTAGAAAATTGAAGCTATGGAGCAGCGCATGTTCTCCTCGCCACTGCACAGTGATCCGCGCCTACCAGAGCTATATACGCTCTACGCACGCAAACGCGAAGCGCAGGAGCGCATTCGCGGACTCAAGCGCCGAATCGCAGCGACACACGACGTCCTGCAGATGGAGGAGCTCAAAGCGCGCAAACGTGTACTCCGGCGACTGGGCTTCACGACCGCAGACGACATCGTTGACGTCAAGGGTCGCGTAGCCTGCGAGATCAGCACCGGCGACGAGCTCCTTCTCACCGAACTCATCTTCAACGGCGCTTTCAATACGCTTGCCCCCGAGATGTGCGCTGGCCTGCTCAGCTGCTTCGTGTTTACGGAGAAGAGCGAGCAGCAGGTGAAGTTGAAGGAGGACCTCGCTGCGCCGTTGCGCGTCATGCAGGAACTTGCTAGGCAGATTGCGAAGGTCAGCCGGGAGAGCAAGTTGCCACTTAAAGAGGAGGAGTACGTGCAGAGCTTCAAGGTCGAGCTCATGGACGCCGTCGTGCAGTGGTGTCGCGGCGCGAGCTTCTCAGAGATCTGCAAGGTGGGTATCCGCACACGTCGTGATCCCCTTTCAAGACATTGATGTGGCGTCTTATAGCTCACAGATCAGTTTGAGGGCTCCCTCATTCGCGTCTTCCGTCGTCTTCAGGAGCTCATTCGCCAGATGGTCAGTGCTGCGAAGGTCATCGGTAACGCCGAGCTGCAGGAAAAGTTTGAGAAGGCGAGTGAAATGTTGGAACGGCCCAACTCAGTCATCTTTGCGAGCTCCCTTTACTTGTGAAGCCCTTGAGTACAACATGTATCCCTATTCGGTATCATCTACGGCATCCACGACAGGCGTTCGAGCATCACTCGCCTTGGGAGCAATTATGCGATATATAATGTCTCAAAGTTATTCCGAAGTAAGTCCCTGGTAGTATATCGGCTAGTACACCCGCCTGTCAAAAGACGGTGCGCGGGAGAGCGGGGTTCGACTCCCCGCCAGGGAGTACGGGTTTGCAATCTCCAGTCTCATTTTAGACTCCCGCCGCTCCGGGCCCCGGGGGCTTAGTAGATTCAAGACAAAGGACCAGATAAGGTTTGTAAAGTGGTAGCTATTGGTTTTGGGGATTCCACAATCATACTATATACATTCAAGACGACGAACGCGTTCAAAATGGCGTGGAATGTTGACCCGGTGACCTGAGAGAACAACTACGGATGGCGAAGCAGGCATGTGGAAGATGGAGAGGCAAAGAAGCGGGGGCATCCAGTAAACAAGGTATAGTGTGAGAGAGGTGCAATAGAAGGATTGCAGCCAGCATACGTGCTGCATAAGCGTGGCACAGATGACCAGACCAGACCAGTCGGAGGCGTCCGCTTAGATGTGCGTGTGTACGCCCGATGGACCCCGCTTCAGGCATGTTCACAAGATACAAGCATGCAATCCGCGGGTGTCTAGAGGTGAAGATACGATCTCGACTTTTTCTGAAAGGAAACAGCGAAGGTTTCAACGTTTCAACGCTAGGAAGACTCGATTGATCACGCATGCGTGCCCAAGTCACGCTCTCTTTGAGTAAGCCGGCTATAAACGTGCAGGAGTGGAGTCCGACAGTCCGAGACCTGCGCAGTTGGACGGCAATCGTGCGAGATCGCGACGGCGGACGACATAACGCAATCCCTGAGTAGGAACTAGAACGCAGCGTGTGCGCGATCCAGGCGGGTCGTCGGGTTCAACCGACTGAGTAGAATGAGCAAAAGGAGCTCGCAACGAAGATCGGATAGAAGCGAGACATGCATGCAGTGCGCATGACTGTGAGTAGAAGATGCTTGGAGGCGCTTGAGCGGTCAGATGATAGTGAACGGGGCGCAACGGGGTGCAGACAGGCGGAAGGAGCATACACCTGTACGCTGCGCATCCGAAGGCCATGACGAGCAGGAAAGACGCGCGTCGATCTACCGTGTCGTGTCATTCGAGCAAGAGTAGGTTAGGCATCGGCCGAGTGCGACGATGTGCAAGAGAACGAGCGCGGAGCCGGCAGAAGGCAAGCCCTGGGCCGGGCGGCTCAACGGAAGCATCAGCGCTGAGTTCGAAATTCAAACTCAGCGACGCTAGGTACCAAATCCCGCTCAGGGGTTTCCGAGTATCACTAAGCCTCGAATGGGGCGATATCGTCGACTGCAGTACAGTAGAATGTGTCTTGAGGCGTAGCGAACGCAATCTAGCGAGGGATTGAGCGCAGAGAACGAATACGCGGGCTCAGCAGCATCACCGCGGCGCGAGTACAGAAGCACCGCGCTAAACCCGGGAGGATGGTTCAGAGCCACACGCTGATCTGGATTATCAAGTCTAAACCGCCCGACGTCATGCGCACTCGCAGGCGGGCAGCGAATAGGACCCTTCACATAACTCCGTACCTCGGGCGCCCCGCAGATATAAGTAGAGCGCACTCCATTTCTCAGGCGATCCAACACCTCCTTGTATCCTATCATCCTCGATCACCATGCCCTCTCAGCAAGTCTTTGATAACAAGGACGGTGCTACCTACACCACCTCGAACGGCGCGCCCGTTCGCGAGCCCTATGCCGCACAGCGCGTAGGCTTCAACGGCCCGTTGCTGCTCCAGGGTGCGTTGTAATTGCTGGTCATCATCGCCCACGACTGACACTTCTGCTAGACTTCCACCATATCGATCTCCTCGCACACTTCGACCGCGAGCGCATTCCTGAGCGTGTCGTAAGTCCAGTGTCATAATCAGGATGCAGAGCTCGTCTCACATATTCCCCAGGTCCACGCGAAGGGCGCTGGCGCGCACGGCTACTTCGAGGTCACTCACGACATCTCCGACTTGACCTGCGCCAAGTTGTTCTCGAAGGTCGGCACCAAGGCGCGCACCACCGTCCGTTTCTCGACGGTCGGTGGCGAGTCCGGTTCAGCCGACACCGCGCGCGACCCTCGCGGGTTTGCGATCAAGATCCGCACGGAGGAGGGCAACCTCGACTGGGTGTTCAACAACACGCCCGTCTTCTTCATCCGCGACCCCGCGAAGTTCCCTCACTTCATCCACACCCAGAAGCGCGACCCTCAGACCCACCTTAAGGACGCTGATATGTTCTGGGTACGTTCACATTCCTCTGAAGAAGGCTGCTGTGATTGGCATTCTCGGCATGACGTCTGCGGTGGATGGATCGCGGTTCAAGACGAGTGGTGAATGCAGCTCGCGTCGCGCCACAACGTCGTTCCTGGCCATCACGGCATCTCCCGACGTCATCCTCTACTTTCGCGCTCCTTACCGATCCGCCGCTAACCATCATGTCAACTCTAGGACTACCTCTCGCAAAACCCGGAGTCGGTGCACCAGGTCATGATCCTCTTCTCTGACCGCGGAACGCCCGATGGCTACCACCAAATGCACGGCTACTCCGGCCACACGTTCAAGTTCGTGAACGAGCAAGGCGACTGGAACTACGTTCAGGTCCACGTTCGCGCAGACGGTGGCTTCAAGACGCTCGACAACGAGCAGGCTGGTGAGCTTGCTGGATCTAACCCCGACCACGGTACCCAGAAGCTTTTTGAGGCCATTGAGAGCGGTAACCCCCCGTCATGGACTGTCTACGTCGTAAGTTCGCCGCCTGTCCAGGTCGTCACGCCGTTGCTCACGATGCCTTCAGCAAACCATGACACCCCAGCAGGCCGAGCAATTCCGCTACAACGTTCTCGATCTCACCAAAGTTTGGCCGCACTCGGAGTTCCCGCTGCGCCCCGTCGGGAAGCTCGTCCTCAACGAAAACGTGCAGAACTACTTCGCCGAGATCGAGCAGGTCGCCTTCTCACCCTCGCACCTTGTCCCGGGTATCGAGCCCTCGGCCGACCCCGTGCTCCAGTCGCGCCTCTTCTCGTACCCTGACACGCACCGTCACCGTCTTGGCCCCAACTACCAGCAGTTGCCCGTCAACGCACCCATTGTGCCCATCGCCAACTTCCAGCGCGATGGCTTCATGGCCTTCAACAACCGTACGTGCAAGTTATTTGTCAGTACTCGTACATCTTCTGATGTCTTTTACAGAGGGTCCGCGCCCTAACTACCAGAGCTCGATCGCGCCGCTGTCGTACAAGGGTAAGACATACGACGACAAGGAGATCAAGCACGAGACGTTCGTCGGCCTCGCTCGTGCAGAGCTGAGCACCATCACCGAGCTCGACTTCGAGCAGCCGCGCGCGCTCTACCACAAGGCGATGGACCAGACGGCGCGCGAGCACCTCGTCCACAACCTCGCGGTGCACATGAAGGCCATCCGGGACCCCAAGGTCACGGCGCGTCAGCTCAGCGTCTTCGCTGCCGTCGACCAGGGCTTCTCCGATGCGCTCGCCAAGCAGCTCGGCGTGAACACCGTTAAGCCTCTCCAGCCGGCGCCCGCGGATGCTTTCCGTCAGGTGAAGCACAACATCGGTCTCGCGTCGCAAGGCCAGACGTAAAGGCTTGCGTGTGGTGCGATGCGTTTCAACGAGCCGTGTAGGATATAAACGTTCTGTAGTTTGATCATGTTGTACCATTATCCAATCATCCATCATTTTTTGCTATCCGCCAGTGCGAATTCAACTATATTCTGAATTTAGCCACAAACACACGTGATCGCGTTTATGCAGTTGGGCCGCTGTCATCTGTGATCCGTCACGCAACGGCTTCCCTTCGTGCGGCCATCTCGCCTTGCTCTCGAGAGGTCATCTCCCTTATGTATCAGGAATATGCTAGCTCGGATAGACTCTTGAATAATGCCGACCTGGATGAATCTACTTCTTCTGCTCTGGACGTCGACGAAGGTGCTCAGTGGGGACGTAATGGCCGAACAGCCTCAACAGGTCCTCCAGACCCGATAGGCGCATGGTTGAGGTCGAGAGTACAAATGGTGCTCGTTCGCGTGCCAATAGTACTGGCACTCAGGGATAAGGCACAGGCGATATTGTCTGCTGCAGCCAGTTCCCCTACAGGGCTACCAGGTACCGCATCAATCTGTTCATGAAGTAGGATGTACGTCTGACCCAACAAATACAGAGTTGAACCCTGCGCTTCCCTCGCTGCAAACATTGTTTATACGCAAAACCCGCGTCTTTGCTTCACATACGCTCTTCATACTACTCGTCCCAATCTACATTCTTGCAATTGCACTACTCGCAAGGGGACAATCGTTCATTGTACCGAAGGAGAACCAATTGGATTGCTTGAGCACTTTCTGGCCTGCCCCGTACGATAGGTGTGGGGTAGACGGACAAGATTGTGGGCCGTTCAACGACACCACCTTCTCATACCGATGTCCGGCGGACTGTGCCAGCGTATACCTGCACAATACACGCATCATTGGCGACCAGGATGTTGCGTACCAACCCCTTGTAGTTGGAGGTGGCGACGCAGAAGGCACTTACCGTGGGGATAGCTGGATATGTGCGTCGGCCATGCACGCGTGAGTGCGATTAGGGCGCTCTTGTACGCCATATCAAGATGCACATGAACTCAAAGCGCGCCACAGAGGTCTAGTGAGCGATAGCTGGGGTGGATGTGTGTCTGTGAGCCTTGTCGGCGCTTTCGCAGACTATCTACCCTCATTCCGGCATGGCGTGGATGGCGTCGGGTTCGCCTCGTCTTTCCCACTATCCTTCCGACTGGGCAAGAATACCTCTTTGCCTCAGTGCACAGATCTGCGATCTATCGCATTGTCATTCAACGCTATCGTAACCTTTGCCGTCTTCGCCATATTGAGGCCCAAACCCCAAGCGCTCTACTGGTCCCTGATCTGCATTGGGTTCTGGCACGTCAGCCTTTTCTCCCAGCCGCGCAGCTCTCCACCGGATCTCGAATTTGCATTCGCAACGTTCCTTCCAGCGCTCTTCGTCTGCCATGCGTTCTGGCACTATACTGCAAAATGGGTCCTTCCGGAACTGCTACAACGCATACCGCTTGAAGGAGCTGTGCTATACCTTGGCCCCTGGTGGATCACAGTGCTCAACAACATGACCCTCGACCGGTTACCCGTTGATCGACTCATGATCGGGGATATCACTCGTCGAGCGGGTGGTCTTGTCACTTTGGTGGCCGGTATCGCCGTACTTGCTTTTGCGATCTTGAAGCAGGTCATGGTCATCAGGAGTGCAGGGCACCTTCCACAGTACCTGAAAGGATACGGGATTGGCGCAGGGGTTGTCCTCGCTCTCGCATTGTTACCGACGCTCAACCTGCGCGTTCATCACTACATCTTCGCCATCATGTTCATTCCCGGGACTGCCTTTCCGACTCGACTGTCGGCCGTCTTTCAAGGTTTTCTCCTTGGGATGTTTCTGAACGGAGTGGCTGCATGGGGATTCGACGGGATTCTGCAGACGACTGTCAATGTGGGTTACCCGGCCTTGCCCTTCTGCTCCTTCCTCAAGCTCACGCTTCCCTAGCTACGCCGGGATGCACCAACTGGGACACCACTTCCCAAGCTGGAAGGTGTCTACGATGCGGCTTTACCATGGGCCGACAGGGTTGTACAATGGGCTTCGATCCCGGAAAATGCCGCGGCGGACGGCTTCAAACTGTTGGTCGACGATGTTGAGCGCTACACCGGTCCGGCGCTCAACTACTCGCTGAGGCTTCTGAGAGACGACATACCCCACTATTTCCGACTGGCAGTGAGTGCCCACCCTATCATTGCGGACTGAATGGCTGAACGCATGGACAGTATACGCTTCGTGGGGATAGGATCGGGGATTGGACGATGCCTGCGACACTATGGCCGAATGGAAGTTGGATAGAGCCTGCACCGGGAGCATCTTATTAGATACAGCGATTATGCGCTCTGTATTAGTAGGGTACTTGGACTGTTCCTGCTCTGAAAGCACTTTGTAGGATGATGTGTGTTACGAAGTCACTGTCAAACCCTTATCGAACTTCATGGGCGCTTGCGTTGAGAGCAAGTTTATGGGCGTCTAAGCAGAACACGCCCACGTGCAGGCTCGAGTCGCGACACGGCCGTGGCGCAAGAACCGCCAACTTATTGCACTTGCCTCTAACGCCCATGTCTCATCAGATCCATCTCCGAACCTGATCTGACTGTATACGCATCATGCTTGATATACTGCCCGCTGAAACTGTACTGCTCATCCTATCATTTGCTCCGTTATCGGCTCTGGTGAATCTCGAAGTCGTCTCGAAAGACTGGGCCGCGTTCTACAAGGAGCACCATGTACAGATCTATCGAAATGCAGCTGTCCTTCATGGCATAGCCCCTTCTCGCGATGCTAGCCTGAATGAAGCTTTGGAAGGGCTTGGTGGAGATATATGGGCCAACGAGCCTGTGGAGGATTGGAAGGAGCTATGTACGTCTTATGATTGGACACCCTGCAAATATACATTAACTGGGCACAGGTCGTCGCCACATACAGTTGGAGAATGTGCGCTACTTGATACTTTTATGACTGTCATCGTTTCTAACATCGAGATAGAACTGGCAAGCTAAACAGAAGTCGCGGTCTATCGCGCGCATCATCGGGTCCGCTGGCGATACGGTGCATCGCATCCAAGTAGACGAGAAGGAGGGCATCTGCATCACCACAGGTACCACCGGCGGACTCAGGGTGTCTGCTATTGGCTCTACGGCGAAGAGATCTTCACCCCTGTGGGCACTACCGAGTGTGCGTACAATGTGTTCTGAATGCTATGACCCGCAAAGCTGAGCGCTTCTCCACCAGCAATACGTCCGCCGGTATGCACACGTCGAGTACGAAGCTGGTTATCTCATCTTCGACCGGTTCAGCGGGGACAAGGAAGTATGGCGACTGAGAAGCACCATGCCATTCGATGGCTCCGACTACGCCATTCATGTACCCCCAGATGAAGTCATGCTGCGGGTCGCGGACTTTGTCACGCATACGCAGGGAATGCGAGGGCGTGGAGAGTTTGCGCCGTGGGCATTGTTGACCATGCCCGAACTGACGCTCGCATACCACTATGTCCACCCAACGCTTGCGGTAGCAGGAAGTTCGCGCGTCTTCCTCACCGAAATGCCGACGGGTGCTCAACGCGAGCTCCCCATCATTCAGGACAATATTCACTACATAGAGCTGAATGATCGCTATGTCGTTGTTTGTGCCCCAACGGTCGTTCGAATATATGCGCGCGACGGTGAACAGGCAGGTTCTGGCGTGCCCGTTCTGGAGATACCTGCGGCGACCGCGGGGTCGAGAGTCGCAAACGTGCAGCTTTCTCACGCTCCGATGGACGAGATGAGCGAAAGTAAACTGCTTTCGCGAGTGGCGCTACGGGACTGTGATACAGGTTCTCTCAATGACCCTGAGAAATGGGGAGGATGGGCTCGTGCAGACCGCCAGAGCATCATCGCAACGCACCTCTCAACGGACGGTCGCCATATAATCATTCTCAACCAACGCGAGCGAGTGATATTCGTGCAAGACTGGGAGCGTATTCTCCGCGGCGAGGCCACTCTGAAGAAGTGCACGCTTGTTGTTCGCAGTAACGATGCGGCGAACTACTACCTGGCCGTCGCGGATAATCGATGTGCAGTAGCTTCGGTATGTCTTGTCTCTCCATAAGACGCTTACTGCTGACACGGAATTGCAGAGCACCGGTCTCTGGGTGTACACCTTCGACGTTACAGATCGCTTGCAGAGCGCGCCCCCTCGCCGCATGGGTAAAGTCGAACCCGGACCTCTTGCGCCCTTCCTTAACATGGGCGTTTCTGCGACCCACCCGTGGCGAAGAGACGACGATGAAGACGAAGAGGATGACGATGACCCCGAAGGGGCTCTTCCGCGCGTCAGCTGCCTACAGCTTACAGACCGACGTATCTTCTTCTCCTGGGATACGGCAAGTCACAGTGTGCCTCTATACTCGGGGCCGCCGTTCCCACCGGGTATAGGTCGCGGGGGTGCAAGAGTCAGCGAGCCGGGGTCGTTTTCCTCAGCTTCAATTCAGGACATGGATGATGGTCAAGACGATCCTGGCCCGCCCGGCATCGACGACGGAGTTGCGGAAATGGCCCTGATTCCATGGGGTCCGCATGCCGAGTTGGGGTGCATTGACTTATCTCTTATTCCCAAGCCCAAGTATGTGCATATGCCTCCGCATATACGCGCGATGATGGGGGGAAGACGCGGATGATGATGTATTCTTGCTAGAGAACTACGGAAATGTGAGCTTGTAACATACACTGTATACTATCAATCTTCTTTTGAGGACCTGTAAGAGTGAAGGTTGTGCCGCTGTACTGAAAAGTCTACGGCCTCGACAGTATCGTTGAGTAGGCGCCATTGCGGGCCGCGCCGCGGCGCCGCTTGTGAGCCTCCCGGCGTTCCCCCCGGCCGCACGGCGCGGTGTCTCGTGCACGCGTTCTCTTCCAACGCTGATCATAATGCTTTCATGATATTCTGGGCCGGTGCTATCGACGCTCGTGAACTCGCTTCGAAAAGGATAAAGGCCATATACGGACCATTTTGGGGTGCTCAAAGCGTCGGCCCTCGGAGTGTACATCCGTGACGTCGACCGGCCTCAGTCTTCGAATGGACGTCGGCGCGCGCTATTCGACTGTACACAAGAAGACATCGCCACCCTGCCTTTGCTCTCTAACACCGTAGAGGAGTCTGTTTAGGCCAATTGACCTGCAGTCTTCTCCATTGTTGAGGGCAGTGGGGGGCGATAGTCCGCGGTCTGGCGCGGATGCCATTTTCACCTGACTTTCTCGCTTCGGCGAAGTTTGCAAGCGCAGCCGTTTGAAGGGCGCCCGTGACCAGCCGACATTGACTTCATGATGTTATCAAGTGGATGGGCGCGAAGAAATATGCTCGCATCTTGCTAGGGAACTTTGACGGAAGATGACGGCGTTGTTAGCGAACAAAGGTGGCGGCGCCAGCTCCGACGCGCTTGGCGGCAATTGCGGCCGCGGGCCACAGCTTTTGGCGCACTCGCTGGCTTTCGATGGGGCTTGCTGTATTCCGTTTTGGTGCCCCTGCTACGGCAGAAGCTACAAAAATAACCAAACGTGGTGGCCACGCTGCGGGTGGAGTTACACGTGCGGGAGTATAAGACTCGGAGTGCAACAGGAGATGAACGAGGAGGTTGATGAACTGAACCGCCACGATATTCGTCGATCACAGCGAAACGGCCCAGTCCCGGACAACCCGTCACGCTATAAAGTCCAATCTGCCACATATTCGATCCTCAGTGGCTCGCGCCCGTTTCTCTTCCCCCACATTTTGTTATCCGTTCGTCATGTCCAAGCGTCTAATTTCGTCCGCTCTTTGTCTCCTCCCCCTATTTGCGCGCATTGTACGCGCCGAACCCGCGATGGACCTATCTGTCAATGCTGCGTCGTTCAACCCCTCATTTCCCTATGGTAGCGAGAAGGTTCGCGGTGTCAATCTTGGTGGTTGGCTCGTTCTCGAGGTGCGTTTCCCAATCATTGCGCCGGACGCATATCACTGAGGAACATCCAGCCATGGATCACCCCTAGCTTATTCGACGATACCGGCAATGATGCTATTGTCGACGAATGGACGTTCTGCCAGTACCAGTCCAACTCTGTAGCCAAGTCCAAGCTGCAGTCACACTGGGATAGCTGGATCACCGAGCAAGACTTCTCCGACATCGCCGCGGCTGGGTGCGTTTCCGCTCCATCTTCCATTTTCTGTGCGCGCTGATCTTACATATCAGTCTCAATCACGTCCGTCTTCCCATCGGTTATTGGGCTTGGGACGTGCAAGGCGACGAGCCGTACGTCCAAGGCCAGCTTCCCTATCTCCGCAAGGCCATCGGGTGGGCGAAGAATCACAACCTCAAGGTCATCATCGACCTACACGGTGCACCGGGATCTCAGAACGGGTGCGTACAAGCTTTCGGGTCGTGATTCGAGACTTGCCTTCTCCGCTGCGCAATTTGGAGCGCGTATCTTCGCAACGCTTCCGAGGGAGTGCATGACGCACACAACTTATCACTGCTCCGTCGACTTCAGTGGCCGCTGCCGTGGCTCATGACGATACTCATGAACACCCACCCTCTATGCAATCGATGATCGCTGCGAGTCCCGGTCGCGCCGTCTCGCCTACGTTCTCGAGCGACGCCGTAGCTAACCGTGGCCGCACAGTTACGACAACTCGGGCCACCGTCTCACGGACACCACCGGCCCAACTTGGCAAACATCGCAGAATAATGTTGATCGCACGAATGCTGTTCTCAAGAAGATTGCCGCCGAATTTGGCAGCCAGTCCGAAACGGCACCCATCATCGCGCCGTTGAATGAGTAAGTCCATCGCACCTCAGTCAACCATCTGCGAAACTGACCTTGCGTGACAGGCCAGCCGGATACTACAGCACGCAGCTTCTTGACACGACCAAGCAATACTGGAAGGACTCGTACGGTAACATTCGGTGCGCGATGGTGCTGATTGTCCCGTGATCGCGTTTCACTAACAGCGATAATTCTCCGTCCTTACAGTGAACAATCAAGCAACACCGTAGAGCTCATCCACGATGCCTTCATGAACGTCTCGTACTGGGCGGACTTCATGCCAAAGCCCGCATTCCAGGGCGTTGCGATCGACACGCATATTTATCAGGTGTTCTCGGACGCTGAGAACGCACGCTCGCAGCAGCAGCACATCGACAACGCTTGCCAGAACGGCCCGAAGCTCGCGGATTTCAACAACAATCAGCTTTGGACGATTGTTGGCGAGTGGACGCCGGCTATGACGGACTGCGCTAAGTATCTGAACGGCCGCGGCGTCGGTGCGCGCTATGATGGTAGCTTTGAGGGTTCGGCCGGCGTCGGCAGTTGCAAGGACAGGACCGGCAGCATCTCGGACTTGTCCAGCTCATACAAGACCTTCCTGCGCAAGATGTTCGAGGCTCAGGTATGCGTGTCCCTTACATCAACTGCACCTGGCCTCGTTCTAACGATCCTTCAAGACGAGCGCCTTCGAGCAGGGAAGCGGATGGGTGATGTGGACCTGGAAAGCAGAGGATGTGAGTGCTCTTGTTTTACGCTTTCAATTATAGCCTAAGCCCCCTTTAGGCTGCGGACTGGACTTACCAGGACGGTCTCGATGGTGGTTGGATTCCGCAAGACCCCACCGACCGCAAGTACCCGAACATCTGTGGCTAGATAACTATATTCTCCCTCTCCACCATGGACATCGGATACATCTCTTGCATGATCTACGTACAGTCCCTGGACGATGCACCCACGAACTTGTTCTCGTTCCCGCTCCCATCATACCCCATCACGGACTGGCACATAGTACACACATCCACTCTATGAGGACCTCTACCCGTCGTCTTCCGTCATTCTTTCATCGTACTGTCCGAACGCCATCATAATACTATTTGCTTTCGATACACTACCAAGAGTATTCCATGCGCCCGTCACTGAGCAAAGATGCATTCGACACTTTGATCTAGATGCCAGCGGCGCGAGAAAACAGAACGCAGTGAAAGGGGAAAATGAAATAAAACACGGCGAGCTTGAGGACTCCCTGGCGGGGAGTCGAACCCCGCTCTCCCGCGCACCGTTCTTTTGACAGGCGGGTGTACTAGCCGATATACTACCAGGGATTATTCGGGTTTTATAATGCTTATCCTCATTGATCCAGCACTTTGGCCGGGTGGGACCGGTTCCACGGGGTTGGGATCTGGGTGCGTGCTGACACCTACATCTTGAACTCTGACTAGCTCGGAGGGTCTTCATATTGACGAACCCAAGAAATCGTATGCACCGATTCTGACGACTCCTACTGAACGTCGGCCACACTCGACAGGCTCATATCGAGTGCTTGAGACTGTGATCATGTACGTCGTCCTCGTGCGTCGTGCCACACCATCAATCCAGCAAGTCAGCCGCTCACATGTGCTCAGGCAACGACATAATCGATCAAGTTTTGATACCCAACCCCAATGGACTCACTCTGGTCACGCCAAGCAATCTGGCTCACTGTATACCCTGAGGCAGCCGACGAGAAGAGTGAAACGTGTGACAGCTCTACTTATCCTCTGGGGTTATGCCCAATGTGTTTAATGAGGGTGTTCAAGTGAAAGGTGAAACCGGCCCTACGTCTTTCCAACATCCGGGTTGATCAACGTCCGCTGTTGTTTACTCTGCGCCACTTGAGTCGCCGGCGCATTCAATGGTCGGGTCAGCGCATGCTCTGCCGACATCCATCACCGCCTCGTCCGTTAAAGCCGTCCTTTCGGCGCCGTCCTCGAGGAATGCTTCACGTACTTGCTCTCTCAACTCTTGGCCGTGATGCTTTTGTGTATTTGACCGGCCTCAAATGGCCTAAGCCAAGCGACGGCCCGCCGTGCTCCAGCCTGGGAGTCGACCCGGGAGTGCATGGGGTTCACAACAATCCAGACGATACGTTCGTACTCGACAGGAACTCGACCTGATGTTACGGTTCGAGCCTGAATAGCCCTGAACTCGTGCTTGTGCCCCACTGTAAGATGCGGGACCAAAGTATTCAGCGTCGCGCGTGGTGCTCCCGGGGGATCACGATCTACAACGGCACTACTCCTGCCTGGCCTATCATGCTCCGGCTATATAACCTACAGAGCTACCCAACTCAGGAGAACAGCACCAGGTCTCTTTGCTGACACAACCCCTACATCGACATGTTCAAATCTGCTATTCTTGCTCTTGCCCTCACAGCGGGTTCGGCCTCGGCCATCACCCTGAAGTTCGTCAACCATGTACGTCTATGGTTATGTGTATACACTTGAGTGCTACTGAATATGTTCTCTAGTGCTCTTACAGTACGTTTGCGTCGTTGACCCTAGCATTACTCGTCACTAATTTCTTGTCATTCTCCGATCAGCCGTTTGGCCTGCTGTTGGTATGTTCTTTCATGTTTATGACACAACGCTGTCGCCTAACATCCTTACAGGTCACGCGCCATACGGCTCTCCTAATACCGATATTGCTTGGGGAACCAAGTTGACGGCTGGTGCTTCAGCCAGCTTCGGTGTCGCCGACTCTGCGATTGTATGTACACGCCTTACCTCGATACAGGCCGCCCGTGCGGCAGCATGTATGAGACAGCGCGTATAGCTCTCCGGACTGACATACCTTTCTTCATAGGGTATCCGCTCTTGGGGCCGTACGGGCTGTGACGCCAACGGGGCGAACTGCGCTACTGGCCGTTGCAACGGCGGTAAGCTTGTCTGACGCCACATGTCGCGCTCATTCTGACGAGGCAACAGGTCTCACCTGCACTGATGCGGGTATCACCAGTGGTGTTATCCTCGGCGAATACGGTGCGTGTTCTGTTGCGCCCCTGGTGCCCGAGATCTTTGCTGACATCCCGTAGGCTTCGGTGACTTCGGACAGTACGGCGGCCAGCGCACCTCGGTGAGCATCATCATTCCTTATGGTCAACCGCAACTCAGCAGCTTATCTTGATGATACAGTGGGACTTGAGCATCGTGTCCGCATCGCTCAACATCCCGACGCGTCTCTCCGTGTCTGACGGCCAGAGCGTCCAATGCCTCGGCACGCCCTGCGACGCAAGCCAGGTCTACACCTACACCGACGACTACGCTGCAGACCGCAACTCTGCGCTCGGCCAGACGTACACCACCACTTTCTGCCCTTGAGCGAAGTGAACCAACGCCGAAGACCGTCGGTCACGAACGAAAACCTCGATCTTGCAACTTAATCTGGATGTATGACTATTTCCTTTGGGTTTTTGGTCTTGTATCTTGGTGGTACGAATGAAAGCAATCTTAATATGCCTCTTGAACCTGTGCGGGAGATGTCTCAGACAACATGCGTACGCCCTGTGTACGCGTTCCTCATGTGACCGCGTTGATAGAACTTCCCACATCAAAACTCGGCCATAGCCGTTCGCTCTCTCCTGTTTCGGCTTCCCTTCCTCTCCCATGAGTCCCACCATGTACCATCGAAAGCATCACGATACGCCGCGCGAAGCAAGTTCAAGGACAAGTGCTAGCGTTCCGCGCCGTTCAGCCAAGGCTCGACGAGGGTTTCGTGTGCCACCTACTATGAGCCTGATCAGCGCCGAAAAGGGTTCCGACCCCATACCGCCCGCTAGTCCTACTATTGGGACAGTAGAATACGTTTGAGACGTGGTCTTTTGACCCATTGTCGGCTTTGAGGAGGCACGTCGGAGTATAATAGCTGAAAACAGCCCGCCTAGAGGTTTAAACTTGTCAACTTCGAGTTGCGAGGGTGGTTCGTGTAGCCGAAAACTCATGGCGCCTTTCTCGTCAACGGCCATTTCGGACTTACGACTCTGGTGCTTATGCACCGAGCGTCAACATCCGCCATCTCAACACCGTCAACACCGTACCCCGTCGCTCTCAGCCGGTCAACCCTGATGCCGTCGGAGGTCTTCAGACATTCAGAACTTCACTCTGATGGTACTGCGTTTTGGTGCTTTGACGGCTTAACATGGCCTGCGTCGCATGTGGACATCCGAGCTTGCGGCAATCTAGGCGGTGCAGTGCGCTTGCTTAGGGGCGCTGGACCAGGTCTTTCGAATCAAACCAGCGCCCATACTTGTGCTTCATCGCGCGAGGCAATACTTTCTGCAATTGCCGTCTCGCATGGGCGGGCCGACGATCGCCTTTTGATGCGGCTCTCCTTTGACCCTGCCCGTTGGTCTGTCAGTATATAAGCTGGGCTGATGTGCTCGAAACTGACACCAGCTACTCTCAGCTCTTCACTTGATCTACAAGATGTTCAAAGCTACCTTCCTCGCTCTGGCCCTCGCTGCCGGTTCCGCCTCGGCAATGACCTTGAGCTTCGTTAACCACGTTCGTACACTTTCACGTTGCTATCATTGAACTAGCCTGACCGTATCTCCGCGACAGTGCTCTTACAGTACGCCCACATCGCCATGTAGGATGATTGATGGATGCTCACAGATAGCGAAGCCGTTTGGCCTGCTGTTGGACATGCTCCGAATGGCCAAGTCATGACAGATATTGCCTGGGGAGCCAGGCTCAACCCTGGAGCTTCGGCTAGCTTCGGCGTAGCAGACACAGCCATTGTACGTCTCAAAAGAACCCCAGGTACCCAGTGCTGATATTTGATATGCGTAGGGTGTCCGCTCTTGGGGACGTACGGGCTGCGATGCTAACGGCGCGAACTGTGCGACTGGTCGCTGCAACGGAGGTGAGTGGTTTAGCCTGCATCTTGTAGTCAAAGCTTGACCTCTCGATGGTAGGACTGACCTGCACCGACGCGGGTATTACTGCGGCTGTACTCTACGGCGAGTACGG
This sequence comes from Peniophora sp. CBMAI 1063, assembly GCA_900536885.1. Taxonomy (NCBI): domain Eukaryota; kingdom Fungi; phylum Basidiomycota; class Agaricomycetes; order Russulales; family Peniophoraceae; genus Peniophora; species Peniophora sp. CBMAI 1063. Next base: position 174,368 of record UWZB01000146.1, read on the forward strand.
TAAGTCCTAACTGCCTATAACCCCGCTTTACATCTTGATAACGTTCTGTACAGGCTGGGGCGACTTTGGCTCGTGCTGTGGCGGTGTGAGGACTGCGGTGCGCTCATCTTCCTCTCACATGCGTGGTAGATTTGACTGAACTGCATGCTACAGTGGGATCTTAGTCTCGTTGGTGGCTCGCTCAACATCCCCACGCGCCTCACCGCGTCCGACGGGCAGAGTGTCCAGTGCTTGGGCGCGCCCTGCGACTCCAACCAGGTGTACACTTACACCGGAGACAATGCGGCGGACCGTAACTCCAACCTTGGTCTGACCTACACGACCACATTCTGCCCTTGAGCGGACGGTATGAGGGAACAGGACATTGCAGGTTCTTGATGTTACGAAGGGATCCGAAGTATATGACTAGTTCTTTTGGGTACATTGGTTCTCGGATACGCAAATACGAATGGAAATTGACTTGAGGCTCTCTCTGAAGCTGGAGAAAGGACTATCAAGTCCCAGCATACGCCCGATGACTGCGCGGTTCGAACGGGAAGCTCGACCCGGCCGCGCGTCGGGCGCGTTTTCCATGTGACCGCGTCGCCTTCCCACGCAGTATAAACCTCATCTAGTGTAGCGGGCAGAACCTCCCGGGCCGATTTCCGCCCGGCCGAATGGCAAAACTGGCAGGCGGCCGAGTGGCGGAAGGTGGCGGAAGGTGGCAGGGTAAAGAATTCGAAAAATAATCCTATACGATGTACTATAGTTATCTAGAGCCCTGCACAACATCATCTATATCCCACTCTTCGTCGCTATCAGCAGCACCACCAATTTCAGCCTCTTCTTCGTATGGGTTGAGCACTTCGCCTCGCTTGACAGCATCGAGCAGCGAAAAATCGAACATCTCGCCCTTGAGAACATCACGGTTCGTAATGTCGACCTTATCAACACCCTCCTCGGCGAGGCGAACGGTCAGCTTCGCAAATCCTTTCTCAAGTTCGCCCATTGCGTAGTCCACTTCTTCGTCACCCTTCTCGTCTCCACCATCTACCACGACTTGCTCGACTGGCGTGAACTGCTCATCAAGTTTACGAACGAGCTCGTCATTGATGCCGGGGGTCTCGCGCGTGTGCATGTGCGCGTGTTTGCGATGAGCTGATTTGCCGTTCTTGCGATCTTGTTCCCAGAGCTGGCGAGAGTAGTGCGAACGGCAACGGCCGAGTCCCTCAAAGTTCTCGACGGTCAGATTGCATCGCTTCGGTGTCTGCACACCACCAAGCTGCGAAAAGAGCCGCTCGATCTCGGCCGAATGTGGCACGATAGAATGGAGCATCTCGGCGAGGACCCTGAGTGGGTGTTCGGACCGTATAAGTGGGCGACTTGTCCACCAGGTATATGCGTCGGTCTGGCCACCTGCAAAAACACCACGACAGGCCTGATATTCCTCCATGTCCGCGATAAGGGCCTTCGCAACAGCTCTGCCCTTCTTGAACCGCCACTTCTGAACGATCCCGAGTGCAGTTTTGAGCATGAGGTCGTACGAGAAGCCCCCACCAGTCGCTTTGCTGAGGGCAAGTGCACGGCACATCGGGTGAAGATAAAGGGCGAGGGCGTGGATGGGCGTAATCATGAAGGCGAAGCGGCGCGAGAATACTGTCTGTGCGTGTTCGAGAAGAGCAGGGTCGTCACCAGGCTCTGCGACCATCTTGGAGACTGTACGAGCACAGAAGATGAGCTCAAGCGCACACTCAGCAAGAGTACAGCTGCGAGCTTCGAGATTGCCGATAACATCGACTATCGGCTTGGTGATCCTCAGAAGCTGCTCGTTCAGGGGCCAGAACGACTCGTCGCGAAGAACGGCATTGACAACAGCCTTTTTGACAACAGAGAGGCCATTCGTAGACCTTTGAGCGTCACCTCGAGCACACAGAGTGGTCATTGCCTGTCTACGGAAATGTCAATAGAATATATGGAATGATTATAAAAGTCACAAACCGAAGGGCGATGACACTCTGACTCTGAAGCGAGACTGCATACCATCGCGTATCCACGTTCTGGCGAAGATGTCGAGCTCCGAGCTTGAGGTCTTCAGCTGTCTTCATAAGTTGACCACCCCAGAAGTGCGAGCCATTGAAGAACGAGACAATGGTGGTGTTCTTGGACACGATAGCCTTAGCCGGAGCGAAGCTGACAATCTCGCCAATGATGCTGTTGGTCTGGTGGAGGAAGCAAGCAAAGGTCTAGATGATCAGGTAAGTAAGTGCAAATACAAATACATAAAATGGAACAAGTCTTACTAAAAGCCAGCTATAGTTAGCATCACTGCTTGCAAGACGACGAAAAGCTTGCATCGTCGTCGGATTGTCAGTCGTGACAGCAATGAAGTTCTCGCCACTCTCTTGATCCATATGTGCAAGGGCCCTCTTCATGACATCGAGCAGACCCGACGCAGTCGCACGACCACCCGTAAGGTCCTCGAGACTGAGGAGAGTTGGAAACTCCCCAACACGTGCAGCAAGAGAGCCGTACAAGCTACGCCTGAGCGCATCTTCCCATCCATCAATCAAGAATGTGAGGAACTTCTCGTTGCGAAGACGCTCGCGATCCGAGAGGAAGATGTTCGCAAGCTCTGTATCAAAGATACTATGCGAGAGGACGTAACGGGTGGGCGACTCGTACATCGGACGGATGAACGCAAGGAACTCGATGAAGTAGTGGTTGTCGACGGCTGTGAAGGGGATGTTCGCAGAGACAACAAAGCTATAGGGCAATGTCAATAAGCAAGTGGGTGGCTATAGTGATGGGGAACCTTACCGGAACAGCCTGAGGTTCGCCTCATGAATTTGCTCATCTGTAAGGGGGTAGTCAATCCACCCGTCGAGCGTCATCGAGCCGCGAGCACGCTTCTTCGAAGCCCGGACAGCTACGACATTCTCGCCCTGACCACCGACTGTGACCACCGCACCCTCGCCTGTATCGGATAGATGCTGTTGTAGCTAGGAATACATTAGTATATATCAGATAGTGAACCGATGAGCGAGTCTCAGTCTGCATACCTGTGCGTTCACGATTCCACCAGCTACTGGTTCTGCAGACCCCGATTCCGGAGGTATAACCCCGAACACAGTCTTCCCCTTCTTGTGCGAAGCAGAGCCAAGATGACGTAGGGCAGCAGTCTTCTGAGAAGGCGTGGCATCAGCACAGTTGTGTGCAAGATGCTTGAGAAGTTTGTTGTCGCGATGTTCGATGATGGCCGAACACGTCTTGCACTCGTAGAAGTAGCGCCCAGATTTGTCCTGCTTCTTCTCGCCACGTTTAAAGTTGTCGCTAATGACATGTGCAACAGGTCGGCCACCAGGGTCCATAGCTAGTGATGTACTGAAGTTGAGAGCACAGGAAAGCGATAATGGAGGACGCGAGCGAAGAGCTCATGCGAAAAGACGCGGCGCGGGCGGCCTCGGCAATGGCCGAGACGAGAGCAAGACGCGCGTTCGCCTGCGTTCGCTCGAGGCACAACCCCTGCGTTCGTAGGCCACATACTGCCTCGTAGCACCTATTTCTTTCAACAGAACTAATAGGTACACTTTCTATGCTACTCTCTAATTTTTTCGTAGGTCTGCCACCCTTCCGCCATGCCCTGGCGGGTTCCGCCACCTTCCGCCGCGGCACGGCAGCTGCCGTCGGCGGAACGGCAAGGCTCTGCCAACAACATTAACCTCATCATGCGTTCGCTCAGTGAGTCACTCAGTGTGCACCTCTACTCCTGCCATCACGAATGCATGCACCACACGATGATTGACCGAGACGTACTCGTTGACCATGTACTGAGCAAGGACTCCCAACTGAGAAACATTCTGCGGCGTGCTCTCGCTATGCCGCTGTGGACCGGGCTCCAGTCCAGTCTGCCAATCGTCCTGACTACCGGGCGAGACATCTAGCTACTAACATAACTTCCTTAAGAGTCCGCGTGATATTGCTACAGAGAGTCCACTGACCTTTACAGACACGTTTGCCATGGACAACGTTATCAATATAGTTCCGCAGCCCCAAACACCACCTCATCTGAGGAAACCCAGCCGCTACGAGCCTACCCCCGGTATGCATCACACGCACTTGTGTTCGTATTTGGGACTAATTTATTACATCGTGCAGATAAACCTGCTCACTCGAGTGGCTCCTCGCGTCTTCCATTCGGTAACGTCGCCAACAGTCAACGTCCGACGGTCCCTTTCGGCATCAGCAAAGACCCCCAGAGTGACGCTCTCGCAAGACTATTCAAGCTCTTCAACTACGATGGTCCCTCGAACGCCTTTTCGATACCAGGCCAGGTCAAGTCACGCAAGTCTTCTCCCAAACCTATCCTACGCTCCCCAGGCAACCCCCCCGTCAAATGCCCTGAAGACTTCCAAGCCCGCATCCTCGCCACCCGCGCCCGGCTCGCACGTAAATTCGGCTCCTCCGACTTCCCATTGCACTCGGAAACCGTCATACGACCTCTTCCGCCGCACAGCTCTCCAGCCGATGTGCTCGACCTCATCCGCCGGCGACGCACGCCTATCAACGAACTTGAAGGGTTCAGCGATTATGGGTCGATGCTGTGCCGTCAGGCTGTGAGCTATGCTGCCGCTGAAAGCGCAGAAAGGGCAGAGAGGAATATGACAGAGTTTGAGGAGAGGTTGGAGGATGATAGGCGGAGGCTATTGAGAAGCGCGGTGGTAGCGCAGAGGGCGAAGTGGATCGCGGAGCTAGTCGAGCTCGAGGATGAGGGTAGAGAGCTTAAAGAGTCGGACGAGGACACGTGGGCTGCCGTCGACGATGGATCGGAGGCGTCCGATGAAAGTGGCTATGATGCGCCAGAGTCATCCAGTGAGGGTGGAGACTCGCCATATTCGGAGGATCGGCGCACGAACGAGTTCGAGCACGACGCAGAGTATTTCGATGAGGGGCAGTGGGAGGAGTCCAATTCAGACGTCTTCGGTCCGGATGATTGCTCGTTTGATGAGCTTGACGGGCTAGTGGAAGCCTTCGCGAGGATGACGCTCGCAGAGAGCGACATACAACACGACGATTTCTTGCCTTGCGATGAGCCAGAACTGCCCCACGTTCTTCCATCGTTCTCCGCAGACGAGGGCGAAGATGAAGCAAACGACCGGGAGGAGCTCGAGTCGGACGTCTTCGGGCCAGCCGCGTCGCTTTCGGAGACACTGGACCAAGCTGAACAGGACTCAAACACGTATCTGGAGTCGGGACCCGAAGGGGACAGTATTTTGTTCTCGGAAGACGAGGACCTGTCACTGTCCCTGGAACTTGAAGAAGAGGAGGGTCTGTCTTCAGACGAAGAGTCGGACCCTTTCGTGGTAACGCCGTCAACTCCGTACAGCCGTCAGTGTTATCACCTCCTCTATGCCTGCCATTCTCTAATTAAGATGATCCTAATACAGGGCGTATGCGGTCAAACTCTTTCATGGCGCGGTTCTCACACCTGTAGCCCTCAAATCATGTACAACGCGTCTTGCTTTTGCCCACCATGTGGCCAAGCTTCTGCACCGCTTCGAATGTATGAGTTCTTGCTCGCTCTTCTTCATATGGCCATCTTCTAGTTATTCCCAGTCCGAGATAGTCTCGCTTCTCCCGCCCGATGCTCGATGCTGTGCCCCAATGCCGGTGGCTTCACGCCGGCGATCAAGTACCTTTTAGTCCTCGGCAAGTGTAACGCTCGCTAAGCCTGCAGGAACGCGTTTCGACAGGCGCGAAGATCTTCGAATGCGAACATCGTGGACCTTGGTTGATATGCATTGCCTGTCATAGATGTTGCTGTGTTACATAGGTACCGCAACTTGACCTATCGCGCTCACTTCAAACTTCTATCTTCTCCCATCGACTGTCCTCAGATCTGCCGTCATGGAGTCTTCCCCGCCTCGCCGTAGTCGTGCACGTACAAGCGCCATCGCCGTCCGGTCGGAAGGTACGCTCTTTGTGCTACCCCAACTTGCCTCTTGTCATGTTGCTCATCCGACCGCATAGGCTACCCGGACTCGCCGCCTACTCGCCATCCCCGCCCATCGCGTGTACCGGGTTCGAATCGCGAACGCTCTGTCCCGCCACCGCCCAAGTCAAGGGGTACACCGAAGACCCCGCCCGCTCGGGTTAGGCAATCGACCTATGCTGCCCCCTCCGTACGTCTTTCCCTCGAGCCTATCTGCGCGATCATTACCAATGCGAGACTTGATAGGCGAAGTTACAAGTCCTCGTTGACCCGCCTCCTACCAACGATACCCTCACCGCCGATCCACCCCAGTTACCCAAGACGCCGACGACGACGCCGAAGAAGGTCAAACGACGCGCAACGGCACAGGGATCGATCGGCGCTCGCAAGAGCTTACCTGCTCCCGACGCCTTGACATCTCCCAAGCTTAGCGGTATCGCCCGGCCCGTTAGCGACGCCTCGGCCGCGACCAAGTCCATCGCTCGCCCAGTCCGCACCGCGCGCGCGAGCTTGCCTCTCATCCAAGTGCATGGCCAAGCCGAATCCGGAAGAGAAGGCGTCGTCTCGCCACCACCCCGTCTTCCACCTGTGACGCGGTTGCCGCCAATACCCACATCGCCGCCTATCCCGCTCTCACCGCCTTTCGGAGCTTCGCTCGACTTCCTGAGGTTCAATTCGGGAAGAGAGTCTGTTACGGCGATTGCGTCGACGCTGCAGATACCGATCTCTCCTCCGCTGCCGGCGCCCATTAGCATCGATCTTCAAGATCCTGCGTCCGTAGTGGCCGAAGAGGCGGAGGAGCCGGCGGGGGAAGGCCCGACGATGACGTCGGACGAAGTCTTGTCGAAGATAGACGCGCAGATCGCGTTTGGAAATGAGGCGATGGAGAAGATCAATGAGCGAATTGCGCGGATATATGAGATGAAGGTTGACTGGAGGAGGCAGGTTCGGATGAGCAGGACTCTGTGATGAGCAGATGGCATTCGATGTACTCTACTGTACGATAGTATACGAGCTCCCGGAATGACAATCGTGTACTGTAGCGCTCGATATGATACTGTAAGCCAACGTAAAAATTCATGTTAGCGAATAATTTCAAATGACCACCGCAGGGGTCGAACCTGCAATCTCCTGATTACTCTTCGTAGTCAGACGCGATGCCATTTCGCCAGGCGGCCATATTGACAGCTTTACATAATAATACACAATTTGATATTCCGGGCATAAGACTTAAGTAGACGGCGACGCGTTGAATTCAGCAACCACCCAGGGGTGCGAGAATTCACGTGCTGTCAATGCAAAGTTCTTGATGATATCTGCGCAGCATGATTGTCGATGAAAACACTCACTTTCCAAGGAAACTCTCGAGCATCCCTGTGATTCTCCGAGTCTGGGTATCGTGTCAGTATCTACACCGTCAGGTTGACGCAGGTAAACACGGCATGGCTCCCCAGTATGCTCACGTTTGTTGTGTCTGGGGCTACCCACACGCTGACGCATATGAAGGGACCAGATGTCGATCCCTGTGTCCCAGATTGTGCGCCGGTGCAAATTGAACGGGACCCTCACCTTGCCCTCGCCCGTCAAATGAAGGTCTCCACGGTTTAAGTATATGGAATCAATACTGAAGCAACTTGACGTTCACGTCACGTCGCCATCACTAGCGATCATTGCTCTTATACGGGTTTAAGCAAGCCTAGCCTCCCGGTCAACCTGAATCTCAATCTCTACTGTCCGGATATGTTCCGCATTCCCCAGGCAGTTCGTTCGGGATGCCCGAACGTCCGCAGCTCTAAATGCTCCTAGCTCGATGGTGCGCGAATCTTGAGATGGCGAATCGCTGCTGCAACAATACAAGCCTGGAGTTATGAAGACGTCTAGGGTGCGATAGCTTCGCGGCTCACCAGGAGGCGGAAGAGTAGCAGGTGAGCATGCGATACATGCTGGTTGCTGCTAGCGCTCTAAGCAATCTCAGCTTTGCCTCTTCGTAAAGACACCATACACGACTCACAAGATAATCACTGGAAAAGGAGTTTCGTGAGCTGCACAGTCGCTTTCGACGTCCATCGAGACGCACCTTCAGGGGTTTGTAAGAGCTGAGTGCCACACCTGAGCACGAGCGTATCTGATCGGACGGGATAGCATGAGACGTACCTGATGTAATGCCTCTGCGGGTACGGTTGATGGTCAGAAGCTTGCCATAGAGGGAGTGCCCGGTGATACGCACCATTCAGATTGAGGGTCAGGATGATCTGAGTACACGCTGTCAACTTGGTATACTCCCTTTGTTACGATAGGTACACGTACAACAGTAGGCAACTCTGCCGCCGCCGCGAGCGCGAGCCAAGCCAAACCCTGTTTCCACAGGAGATCCCACATCCCGAATCCCCGCCCTTCTCTCCTGACGTATAGGCCAACAAGTGTTACCAGTAGTTGGAAGGCATCGATGGCAAATACAGCGGAGAGCATAGGTAGGCTGGTCGGTATATTGTTTATCAGGACGCAAGTCTGCGTCTCAACGTCCCAGATCGCTTTTGCAATCGCAACACTGTGGATCAATATAGAGAGTTGTGCGAGAAGGCTTGTTACCGCTATCACCATCACTACTCGGTGACGGTTCCAGATCGCGACACTGAATGATACGCCTCGTGAGTCTACCAGGCGAATGGTAGTGCTAAGTTCGCTTACGCGCGAATGACGATGAGGAACGACGCCATGAGTATACCCATGTACGGCAAGAGCAGCTGGAATCTGATCCAAGCCTGTAGATGCCCGCCCATCGGTATTGCACATGCCAATCAGATGTGACTTGACGCACGATGCAGTTCAAGGACAATCGTGTGTTGAGCACGATCAGGAGATTGATGATGAATCCCAGCGTGAAGTATCGGCAGAGTACATATACCCACATCGTCCATCGTCTCCTGGTGGGCTTTCCAAAGAAGTACTGGAACTCGTAATCCAAGTTCGACACCCACTCCCATCTTATTACCGCACGCCTCAGAAAGTATGGTCACAGAAGTACTATGCGGGAGAGACTCACATGTACAGGCCACACGCGACGTGCTGTAAGTTCGCCAGAGCGGCTTCAAAGGAGATCAGGCAAATGTTGCGTCTGGATGACTGGATGACTAGTGCGCACCGTAATCGCCTGCATTCGAGAGTTCAGAATCCGACATCTGCGCTCAGTGCGGCTTCGCAGGCTGACGGTCGGAGAGTGCTTTGGAATCCGGAAAGCTCAAAGCCTCGGTCAAAGCGCAGGGGCTTATGGAGCTTTATCATCGCGACAAAAATGCAGACTACACTGCCGCACTCCACCGGCCCTCAATACCGTGGCATGTACGCTCATGTATGACTCGAAGGGTCCGCGCATGACCACTTGAGAATGAAGATATCATCAGCCGCACAACGTCTGGCCGCTGTGCCGTATCAATCACGTATGCGGATATCCTACATGGGTGATCTGAGGATGTATGACAGTTCCGAATCTTTGATGCACGCACGGCGCTCCCGGCCTGCCAAGATATGGTGCGGTGCAAACGGCGCCCCTACATGCCAGAGGGTGATCGCAAGATGATAAGGTCATTCAGGAGGGTACTAGTAAGTCTTTCAGCATCGACCTCGTCTGTCAAGCTGGCTTCAAGGATCATGCTGACTTACGGGGCCGGGGCATGTGCGAAAGCGGGTAAAGAAGTTGATATCGCGGGTCGAGTGCCGTGGAAATGACCCCGCTACGTCTGGTGTTCTAGATGTGCACTACGCTCGAGAACACATACGCACTGGCCGTGTACCTTGCTCCTATCACAGTAGGTGCACGCCCGTCCCGGCCTGATGCATCTCCACACAGGTACATGAAGGTTGTGTTCAAGCGCGGTTCTTGCCACCATGGCACGTGCAAGAGTTCGGGTTTTCGGACCGAGTCTCACGTCGTTGACGTCTGCTGTACATATATACCTCCTCGAGTCAAAATCTCTCTGATACGTCGCGGACTGTTGAATGAAAGGCATTGACCCGGGCCGAATACTTCTGCGCGTGTTACTGTGGATGACGTACATACGGTTCGGTTCCTTGATACACTATTATAAGACTCGGATCGGACTAGTGACCTTGTCTTCCTGCTTATGTACCCAATATTAGGCTCGTAAAGACTATCATGCACCACCACTACTAGCAATTTCGGGGCAGCTTCGGTCAAAACGCGCTTCATCTCCAACCCGTTCTTGTACTACGCACACTTCTATCTCCACTGGTCGCGATTGCATTGGTGAAGCTGGATCATTCACTGCCCACTTGCGAGAGGTGTTACGAGCCAGTGTCGAAAGCTTGATAGGTCTTTGCGAGGAAGGTAGGCTCATCCTGAAGAGGAAGGGGGGCATGAGTGTTCGGTGGGCGGTATGGAGCTGCTCAGCGCACCTGTCAGCGAAGGAGAAATCTGTGAGGGCACGATACATGTTCGTCGCTGCGATAGCCCTGGGTGGTACTTCAGCGACGAGGCTCTGGTGGCTATGAGACGGTCCTCACAAGATGATCACTGTTCATCGTCTTGTGAGTTCAGACCGAAGGTGAAAATCATCGCATTGCCCACCTTCTGGAGTTATAAAGAGCTTACCATAATGAGTCAACTTCATCTACTGCGTAACAAGACCACGGGGACACATACCTGATGCAGCGCATCTGCCAGTTCAGTGATCAGATGGCCGTCTTTAACCACATCGTCGCCTGCACGCACCATTCACATTGAGACTGAGGACTATCTGCAGAACGATCAGCTGCGGGACTACTGCATCACGGAAGAAGTATCTACGCACCACAGTCGGCAACTCGGCGGTCGTCGCCAAAGCAAGCCATATGAGACCTTGCTTCAACAAGAACCCCCCTAACCCGAACCGGCACGCTTCTCTTCTTCGCAATAACCCGACGAGCATGACCAGCAAAAGCGAAGCATCGATGGCGAATGTTGTAGCGAGTGCTGGTAAGCTTGCCCGTACGAGATTAACCTTAACGCAGCCTTGAGCTAAGGGAGAACCGGATTGCCAGGTATCCGTTGCGATAGTGACACTATATATGAGCAATGCAACTTGCGCGAGTAAGGCCGCAGCCGATAGGGCGATTACTATAGGGTGACGGTTCCAGATTGCGATCCTTTGAGAACTCATGAATCTCGCGAGGTTCGGTCGCGACTAGTATGGTGCTTACACACGGATGATGATGAGAGAAGATGCCATGAGTAGCCCTGCGTATGGGAGTAGTATCTCGAATTTGACCCAGACCTGTATCCAGTTCAAACATTGAGTCAATTGTCTCGCATATCGAGGATGGCTGAAAGCGCACCAGACAATTGAGCGATGCCGGGACATTGAGTACGACTAAAATGTTGACAATAGTGCCAAGGACGGTGTACCGACAGATCAGATATAGCCATAGTGTATGTTTCCACTTGCGTTTTCCGGTATAGAAGTCGAGTTCATAGCTGAAACTCCTCGCCCACTCCCATCTGACGTTCGATCAGTTCGGGCGCACTTGGTTAAGATCAGACACGAGGGCCTCACAGGTAGATGCCACACACAGCATGCGATAGGTTCTCTACTGCGACTAGTATGAAGTCAAGTCAGTCTAACTCCAAGAGATCGTGTCAGACGAATACATACCATACTCCGCTAGAGCACCGCCTACGTGGATCATCTGAGTCCCAATCAGAGTCTTGAAGGGAAGCCTGTTACGAGTATCTCGCCCGTTTTCGAAAGAGCTGACGGTTGGGGTCCAGAACTGGAGAGTGACTCTCGTAGCCTGTCATATTTTCAGCGTCTCGGTTCTTATGAGGACCGCAGTACCTCCTTCCCTGCGGTTGACGAGTGACAGATCACGGACGTATCGTTGGTTGCAGTACGTCCGAGTCGATGGTCAGGCACTTCGGTGAACATTCCATATGAGCGAGATGCATGCATATGCTGTTCAATCAGCAGTCCCATGCATAAATGCCCTACTTGGAGACAAGGCGCGGTCCGAAGGAATGCAACGTATTCATCCATGTTCCCCGCATACCTATCGCAATCTTCAGTCAAAGGCCGTACCAGATCAACTTCGGAACTTGCCCAAAGAGGATCGTCTCATAGGATGTAGCACGTCTCCTTGGGACGGGATTACCGGGACGAGCGCCGCCAAGGCGGGCAGATGAGCTGGCGATCATTCTGTAGTCAAGCCTGGGGCAACCTGAGGGTACGCGGGCTCTTTGACGGGGGGCATGAAGGGTACCATCCGAAAGTTCGGACCTGTATACGAGTCGCGTCGCAAGTACCCGTATACGTAGATCAACTGTGGGCTTGATCCACCTATACGTCTCTAATACAACGACAACAACTCTCGCCATCGTTTGATCGCCTCCTTATCGAATCTGAGAGAAGCAAACTAGACCACTTCTTGCTCCACGCGAACCTCGATCTCAACAGGTTGTTCCGTAGCGCCGCTAGGTGGACAGCTTGTGTAGAGATTGCGCGTGGGACAGCGTCTAAGCACTGCCAGCTTGACACTTTCGTCGCAATCAGGAGGGTTCGACCTATGAACCCACGCAGGCACATAGTCCGGTAAGAACACTGATGTACCATTCATTGATGGGATTAAGGCGTACCTGCTGGCAAGCAGAATATCTGTGAGGGAGCGGTACATCCTCGTGGCCGCAAGAACGCTGCAGGGGAACGACGTCGACTCAGCTATTGGACAACCAAATACGGCCGGCATGAGCGGCGCCGGTACGTACATCACAACAACTGAAACGCAGCATCAGGAACTTGTTCGGACACGTGGTTGGTGTAAGCGTACCTCCCACAGCCTGGAACGCCTGCATCTGGTGTTACCAATCAAAGCTGTCATCTTCGAGACACGGTGCTCACCTGATTGATTGAGCCTATAGACGGTAAGATCACATGAGTATGCTAAGCTTTGAGGTGCGGGATAGGACCTACTGCTGAAGTCGAGCGCGATAATGATCTGATGAAGTCGAGGGTTAGCCTCTGTCCGTTGTACGCGGCGGTATACGGAGACATACGACGGTTGGCACTTCTGCTGCCAGGGCAATTGCGAGCCATATAAGTCCTTGTTTCCACAAAAAGTTCCATATGGCGCATCGGCGGGCAGTCCTTCTTCGGAACAGTCCGAGAAGCATGAGTAGCAACAGCAACACGTCGAATGCCAGTGTTGCAGCGAGTACAGATAGACTCGTAGGCGCACTATCCGGCAAATAACAGCTTCGGATGTTTGAATTCCATGTTCCCCAGGAAATCACGATACTGTGGATCACAAGGGCTAGTGATGTCAGAACACCCATGAGCGCCACCGCCACGATAGCTGGTTGTCGATTCCAGATGGCGATGCTTGAGCGTATATAGTGAGTTACTTGAAGGTAAAGGAGAAGTAAGAGAGAACGCACGTGCGGACCGCGATGAGGAGAGAAGCCATCAGGACGCCCAGGTAAGGGAGCAGCAGCTCCATTCTTGCCCAAGTCTACAGACACCCTCAGTAATAGGCTCAAGTGCAAGCGATAGGATCAACATACCGTGCAGTCGAGCATGGGCGGGTTGTTCAGCTCGAGGAGCAGGTTGACAAGAGCACCCAACGCGCTGTAACGGCAGAGCAGGTAGGGTCCGAACGTCCATGTCCACGCCCGTCTCCTCGTGTAGAAGTGACATTCATAGTCAAGCGTTGTTACCCACTCGTAACTAAATGCAGCTTAGCACATTCGTCCCCTTCATCGTCGAAAGAGGTACTCACAGGTAAAGACCACAGATTACGTGTTGTAGGCGAAACACGCGAACTATGACCGGTCAATGAGGGCCCTGCTCAACACTCATTCCACGTACGCCATTCTGTCAGAACAGCTGGCGTAGATCCCTGGCTTGACATATTGGCCGGACGTTATGTGGACGCGTTCAAATATCTGGAGTGGGCGAGAACTTCGTAAGTCCCATACAGCGCCCGGCAAGTCTCTCCTCGACCTTTATTACGTAGTGTGGTCTCGATTGACTGTTCATATGCATCTTCAGGTTCCCGCAGATATCGCATATATGTCGGTCGTTCATCCATTCACGGAAGCTATGGGCTATCCTGAGCCCTATATCGAGGCGTACCCCGCACAAGAGGGCGAATCGCTTGATAGGACCACATCGAGAGGGATGTGCCCTCTTTGAGCACCCCTAGTGTGGTACCTCGGTTGCGCCGCGGATACTAGGAAGGAGACCACCGCTCGAGGAGAAGGCCGATCAATGATACGTTCTGCTGAATATGATCCGCATCATCGGGACGCTTCCTGTTGAAACGCTGCCCAGCTGGGAACGTTCAAGAGCGAGTCGATGTACGTCCGCGTTGGGCTGCGTCGAGGAAGAGCTCAAGGGTATGTCGTAGACGTAGCATTTCGGGTCCTGGCATTGGTCAAAACCAGGCTTCGTGCATGCCACTGCCGCTGATGATGGTAGGAAGCAAGACGCGAATGGAGTCTGTCCCGCAGTCCAGGTGCGGCGCGGCCAAGAACAGATTTTTACGCCCCAGATGCAATCTTGCCTCCCTTATTCTACGACGAGCGGCTTGATATGATTAGTATACTACCAACCACTTGACCCTTGTCATCACTGCACTGTGCGCAGGGATTTCAGAATAGATCAGCAGACCACTGGCGGGGACGACAGTACACGTGTATTCGATCGCTACAGCAGCTCTGCAGCAAAGACAGTCTTTATTTCTCGGTTTTCGTGGTGAACAAGCCCCGCTACGCCTTACAACTCCCGTCTCCCCTCCTTCTTCGAGCGTAGAGGACCGGGAAGGGCCTCGTCGTACTACCGATGGAACCTACGCCCCGACGAACCAAGCTCGCGCATTTGACCCGCAGTTCCCCCGTTCGCCGTGCGCGCTCAACACTCCTGTCGTGTACGGCGTCATATCCCTCCGATGACGGTTGGAGGCAAGACACGAATTGTGACGGCCGAGTTCCGACTGACCGACGGCGCGGGGGCGGCGTATCCGACGGGCTTCAATTATTTAAGTTTCCCTCACTCAGGATTCACTGCTTCTCGATCATAACTACGTGCTCAGTACGCAACCTACTCCTGGTACGAGCACGCCCGGCGCTTGCATACCTCTTCTGGTATTCGGGAGACTGAAGTACTGTTGCAGGATGGTCGAAGGAACGGCTAGTGGATCTGGTCCTTCTAAAGCCTGTAAGACGCAGTTCACCCTGCGGGCTGACCGGATTAGTCTCGTAGACTGCCCATATGATATTACGGTGATACAGTCCACCCAGACACATAGACGAATGAGAGTACATTCAGAACCCGCAGGAATAACACAGCACATGATGAAGCTATGAGTATTTCTCCCTTTTTACAAGAAGCGCCTGATCGACCCCGATCATTCGGTGCATCAGCGAAGGAGCGCGCTATACAGTGTCGTTACCTCCCGTATGTTGAGTAAGTCAACAGTACGCATCACCAGCTGGTCTATCCGTCCCGCTCTCCTCAAAGTGCGTGCATCTCTATCTCCACTGGCCGAGGTTGCCCAGAGAAAGACGGCTCGTTGGGCATCGGGACTCGACCACGAACAGCGCTCCGGTTGACTACCGGGGCCTGGCCAGATCCATGCGAAGCACGCAAGGGGGAGAGGCTCATCCTGTAAGGATTTGCATTCAGTCTTTCAGGGAGTGAGTTACGACGTCTTACTTGGGAACGTAGGAGAAGTCGGTCAGTGTGCGGTGCATATTCGTCGCCGCAATGGCTCTGCGAGCTCCGCGTGAGTATTCCAACTCAGCCTCGGAAGATGAGGGTGCTCACAGTATGATCACTATCACCATGAAATCAGGTCAGTATACAGAGACGATTCTCAACATGAGGCACCTTCTGGAGCTAGAAAAAGCTATCGGAGCGAGTCAGCTCCAGATCTCCACGGAAGGAGATTCTCGGCCACATACCTGATTGAAAACGTCTAGTTTCGTTGCACCAATGAGTATAGCAACCGATGAATGCCATACTGCACGCACAATTGAGGTTCAAGATGAGGATGACCTGCATCTCTGTCAGCATGCACACGACTTTGTTGGTCACTTGAACCAGGCTACTCACAACGCTCGGCAACTCAGCCGCTGTAGCAAGAGCGAGCCATATGAGTCCTTGCTTCAATAGAAAGCCTCCTAACCCGAAGTGACGCGCCTCCCCCCTTAGGAACAGCCCAATGAGCATGAGCAACAGGAGGAGAGCGTCGACGATGGATGTTCCCGCAAGTGCCGGGAGGTTCGCCTGCACAGTATTCATCTTCAAGCATCCTTGTAACAAGGCCGGGCCAGACTCCCAGTTGTCTTTGGCGACCACGACGCCATGTATGAGCAACGCAACTTGCGCCATCATGCCTGCAGCCGAGACCGCGACGATGATCGGGTGGCGATTCCAGATAGCGAGTCTAGCAAGGATGTCAGGTCGGATGTACAGATAGAAGTAGGTGTAGTTCTTACACGCGAATGACGATTAGAGATGACGCCATGAGCAAGCCCAGATAGGGAAGGAATATCTCGAGCTTGACCCAAACCTGCGTGTATGGTGGTCTCAACGTTCTCGGTGCCATTAGATGGCATAATTGGCTACGCACGTTGCAATCAAAGGGTGTTTCGACGTTAAGCACGACGAGCATGTTGAAGATAGCACCCAATACGGAGTATCGGCATATAAGGTATGCCCACATAGCGTGCTTCCATGGACGCTTCCCCGTATAGAAGTCCCATTCGTAGGTAAAGCTTCGGGTCCATTCCCATCTGCGATTTGTCAGTTTGGCTACCCTGTTGATGCACAGGCGGACGAAGCTCACATGTAGATGCCACAAACGACGCTCGTCAGGTTCTGGATAGCAACTAAGAAGCTCAGTTGGCTTGTCGTCAGGGGAGTTGCTGCGAAGGACGTACTGTAATCCTCGATAGAGACTGGTGTGCGGCCATCCATGAGTACTTGGTAGTAAACGTTGCGGCACGATGAGACCCTGTGAAGCCGTCAAATCGAGATACTTGGAGTACACTATTGGATCTTGAGAGGATATGTCTTCTGCTTCCTTTATAAACAGTCAGTGAACACTGCATCGCGTATTACAGATGTAGAACACTCAGCGTATCGCTGGCGGCGAGCATACCGACCATCGTCCATGATCGTGGATAATCGTACAAGCGAGACTGGCCCGCTAAGAAGAAGCCTCAAAAGTTAGCGATGTGTATAGATCACCGAATGTTAGCATCGCAATCGCAGTTGAGCGACAACTTGACCGCCCTGTCAACCGCGGTGGAGCAAAAGGTCCGATACATCCGTCCTGTCAACTTCCTCACCAAGGCAAGAAATGCCATCAAGATGTGGCTTCAATGGTTCTCATGCACGTTGCATTGACAAGCGTGTATGGGCACGCAGAGAGCGCATGGTTAACACGCGAGAGCAGCCCTAGGAAGGAGCGTGTATTGCTACACACGAAGTTCTGCATGTTTCTGTAACGTATCCGGAGGGGGCCAGACCGTGGCAAACCCTTCCACTCCCGGTCTGAGAGTATTTGCCGGTAGTTGAAACGTATTGAGCTTCTTGAGGGGTGCTCAGGCAGGGCATTCGTTTCGTTGATTGGATTCGCGGCTCGTGAAGGTGCGGTACGACCATCACCAGCCTCGCGGTGGCGACGACAAGCCGTTCCCCTACGGGTCCGCAAAAAGCATAAGCATCTCATTGTCGAATCAAGATCAGAGGACTCGTAGTGAATAAGTGCGAAGTGGTCGCGCAGTTCATGTGTAACGCTGATAGGATATCCATCCGGGACTCTGGTGCTGCCATGGATGACAGTTCGCTCGGGAAGCGAGTGTATCATAGATCGATAGGTACACTGAGAACGTAGCGAATGCCATGTCCGGCAGAGGCCAAAGTGGCTTCGCGCGTGGTACCACCGCTGATGATGGTAGGAAGCAAGACGCGAATGACCTCCCGCGCTCACGGACCAACCGCAGCAGCCTGGGCCAGAGCCTGCCCGCTCCCTCGCTTCCTGATCTTCCAAAACGTACTACCACAACCAGGAACCCTGCCTCCACACACCAAAGAAGCCCACAGATGATGATACACGTATATTCTATGCTACAGTCCAAGCAAGTACAGCAAGTACAATTTTTATTCCACATCTTCGCGGGGTCAATCAAGCCCCGCTGCGCCCAACAGCCCTCGTCGCGCCTCCCTCCTCCAGCGCCGGCAAAGGCTTCACCGCTGTGCCCGAAGGCGCGCTCAAGAACCCCGCCCGCACAAGCCACGCCAGGTACCTCCCCATCTCCTCTTCGCCCACGCTCCCTCTTTCCGGCTCGCCCTGCGCTCTCAACACCTCCCTCATGTACGTGTCGTCCAGCGCGGGTGCTTTGGTACTTGTGGGGAGGTCGTCCAGGACGAAGTGCAGTAAGGGGAAGAGCGCGTTATCCTGCGACTCCAAGACATGCTGCTCGAGCCTCCTCCTCCAAACAACATACTCGCACCGCTCCACACTCCACCCATGTCTCTCAAGCGCATCGAACATCCCATTGAACGTCGGCAGCGGGCTCGCATGCACATGCGCGACCCTCATCCGCGCCTCCTCGCCCGGCGCGACCGCCGCAACGCCCACACACCTTGCCACATGGTCCACCGGCACCATATTGATCGTGTTCACCATGTCCGGCACCAGGCCCAGCTGCACGCACCCCTTCACCAACCGCCACACGAAATCGTCCGTGTTCGTCACCGCGCTCGTCGAGTCGCCTACCACATACCCCGGCCGCACTATCGCGCCGCGCAACCCGCGCCTCCCGCACTCGAATAGAAGCTTCTCGGCGACCCATTTCGACTGGCCGTACCCGGTCTTGAGCGTGTGGCGTGCGCCCTCCAGATCGTCCGATTCGGGTACGCCGGCCTGAAGGGTATCGGCAAGACGGACGTAATGCTCCGTGTCGAGCGCGCTCGTGCTGGACACGAACGAGAGGAGCTTGGGCGTGCCCGTAGCCGCGAGCTCGACGGCCGTGAGCGTGCCGAGGACGTTCACGGCGCGCAGCTTCTCGTACGGGTACACCCAGTGCACGAGCGCGCCGTTGTGCAGCACCGCGCCGCACTCCCGCGCGACGCGGTCCCACGTCTGCGCGTCCAGCCCGAACTTCGGCTGGTCGAGGTCGCCGCGGACGACTTCGACGCGTCCTTGCGAGACCCAGCGCTCGTCCCATACCCCGCGGTCGCGCGCGCCCTGCCTCAGCCTCTCCAGCGCCTGCTCATCGCTCGACGCCCGAACCAAACAGATGACCTTCGCAACCTTCTCCGTACGGCTCAACAGATCCTTCAGAACAAACGCACCAAGGAACCCAGTAGCACCCGTAAGGAACACCGTGCTCGGGCCCTCACCGCTCGTCGCAGACGGATATCTCTCGCGCAGCTGTCCCACAAGCTTCTCATAATCGCCCGCATAATCCGCCGCCTTGCCCTCATTCGCCGAAGCCGACGCCTCCCCGCTATTCAGTCCCAAATCGGCGTTCCGCAGCGCATCAATCGCGCCCGCCAGCCCCTTAATACTCGGCTGATCGAACACCAACCCGAGCGGGGCGTCCACCACGAACGCCTTGCGCAGCTCGAACACCAGCCGCGTGGCGAGGATCGAGTGGCCGCCGAGGTCGAAGAAGGACTCGTCGAGCGGGATGGGCTGGGGCGCGTTGGGCAGGATGGAGGCCCAGATGGCTGCGACGCGGTCTTCTGTGGGCGTGAGGTTGAGCTTCGACTGGGTGGTGGTGGACGAGGTGGATAGGGATGCGGCTGCTGCTGTGTCGGGGAAGGGGAGGGCCGGTTTGTCGATCTTGCCGTTGGGGTTTAGGGGCATGCGTTTGAGCGGGACGAACACTACATCACACAAATGGGTCAATATATGCGCTTTTAAACTTGAATATGGAGGATAAAGAAAAAGACATACGCGTCGGCACACTATAGCTCGGCAGCTTCTTCTTCAAATACTCCCTCACATCCCTGATCAACCTCCTATACTTCCTAATCCCGCCCACAACGCCGCCCTCCTCCTCCCCGCCCAGATCGCTCGCATACGCCTCGAGCTCCCCGCCCTCGAGCGGCACGAAGTACGACACGAGTATCTTCTCCTCGTCCTTGTCCCTCCTTACGAGCGTCACGTTCTCCCGCACGAGCGGGTGCCGGCTCAGATGCGTGTCGATCTCGCCCAGCTCGATCCTGAAGCCGCGGATCTTGACCTGGTCGTCCGCGCGCCCCGTGCACTCGACGATCCCGTCGGGCATGTAGCGCCCGAGATCGCCGGACCTGTACATCCGGTCGCGCACGCCTTTCCAGTGCCGAGCCGGCGGACCTACGAGCGTGTCGGCGGGCAACGTCTCGTCGCTGGAGAACCAGTTCCTCACGAACTTCTCCGCCGTGGCGTCCTGGTCCAAGTACCCCTCCGCCAGCCCCCCGCTCCGGACATATATCTCGCCGACCTCGCCCACCGCACACGGCACGTTCCGATCATTGCGATTCACGACGAGTAGCTGCACATCGACCATCCCCTCTCCCGCCGGCATAATATCCTTCTGCGTCGCCAAAAACGTCGCATCCGCACTAACGGCCGGAATCTCGAAGTAGCTGACCGCGCGCTGCGTCTCGGTCGTGCCGTACATGTTTATGATGCGCACGTTCGGCGCGAGGGCCTGGAGGCGCGTGCAGTCGCGCTTTGTGAGGACGTCGCCGACGAAGAAGGCGTTGAGGAGGGAGGGGATGCGCGCGGTGGCTTGGGCTGAGAGGAGCTGGCCCATGGCGGGTGTTAGGTGGGTTACTGTTATTGAGGACGAGGCCATCCATTCGGCGAGGCGGCCGGGCGTGCCGATGTCGTCTGAGGTCGGGACGTGCAGCTCGGCGCCGAAGAATAGAGGCGTGAACACTGTATACCGCACATCATTAGCATCATCCCCATCGTATCAAGTATAGACGTAAGGAAAAACGTACTGTCGCGCTGAATAGGATCATGCGCGATCCCGCTCAACATCGTAAACTTGCTCTGCGGGCCCAGCTCGAACCGCTCGCCCATCCAGGGAAAGAAATGCGTAAGACTATAATGCCGCCCCCTTACACCCTTCGGAATACCCGTACTCCCGCTCGTAAAGCTCAACGTCCCGATACTGTCCGGGCCCAGCACCACATCCGGGTCCACATCCGCCTTATCCGCCAACGGCCCTAACACATCGTTCTCAGCGACGATCCCGCCGTCAGGCAGCAGCTCGAGCGCGGGGACTTCAACGGCGACTTGCAGCTCAGTGTTGATGAACTCGCGCACGGAGGGGCTGATGGTCCCCGCGCCTTTGAGCACGATGAGCCCGCGCGGCTGGGCGACGCGCAGGTATATCATCTGTCTGTTGGGCGGGTACGCGGGGTCGATGACGCTGAACGTCGCGCCCGCTTTCAGGACAGCCATAACAGCCACGACCAGATCCACGCTCCTATGCGCATACACCATCACGACATCTTCGCGCCGTATCCCGCCCTGCAGCAGGTAATGCGCCAGCACGTTCGACGCGCGCAGGATGGCGCCGTAGCTGTACACCCGCCGTTCCTGCGGCGCGTCCAGACTTGCCGCCGGCACGTTCTGGACGACGCACGGCCGCGCGGGATGCGCGCGGGCGTTGCGGGAGAAGATGTCGGGGATGGCGCCCTTCCAGCCGCACCAGTCCAGATCGGCCGTCGGGTCCGGCAGGCGCTTCCTCTGCTTCGGCGTCAAAAGCGGCACACTGCCCACCGGCAGCACCGGGCCGCCCGCGACCTTCCTCAAGAAAACCGAGAGCTGGTCGACGATGTGTTCGATGCGCGCGTGGGTGAACAATAAAGAGTTGTATATGATGCGGAGGGCGATGCGCGGGGCGAGCGAGGCGTGGGAGGACGCGGGCGGGCGCTGGACGAAGACGGTCAGGTCGGAGGTTGCCGAGGTGTTGCGGACGAACGTCTCCTGCTCGCCGATGTCCGTCTCGTCGAAGAAGCGCACGCGGAAGAGCGGGCGCGAGCCCTCGACCGTGTCTGCGTCCTTGTCCTTTCCTAAAGCGCGGAGGATGGACTCGTACGGCACGGCGTCGGTCTCGGCTTCGGACTCGACCTGCTGCACGCGCCGCACGATGGCCCAGAACGGGTCGTTCGGGTCCACAGATAATCGCAGGAGTAGAGGTTCGGGCGAGGAGGCGGACGAGGACGCGATCACGAGATCTGTGTCGCCCGTGTAGCGGTGGAGGAGGACGGAGAACGCCGAGAGCAGCAGGTGGAACGCGCTCGGCCGCTTCTGCGTGTTCCCGTCTTCGGCCTCTTCGTCTTCCTCGTCGGATTCGGAGTATAATGCGAGCTTGAGCAGGCCCAATGAAGTCTGTTCGGATAATTCCGCGCTGTAGGCCGCTTCGACCGTGCGCTGCGAGCCGGACGGGCGCGGGTAGTCCGTTGGCAGCGAGATCGACGGCAGCGATTGCAGGCGCCCGACGACACGGCTCAGTGCGTCGTTGGCCATTGCTTTTGGGTGGGATGTGCCTCTGTAGAGAGAGGCTTTTAGGGAGATGGTGGACGAACGAGTCAAGTCGACTTTGCGGAGACTCAACTTTGTGACATCTCGGACTAGTCGCCGATAAAGCCGACGTGTGGCCTCGGACATCGCCGTGCAGTTCGATTAGGGGCACTTCTTGTGAGCCATCGCTGTGCTTTCTTCCAAGCCGGCTATGGTGCATGCCTTACCAGATTGTGAGCCGCGTGAGCACTGTGACGAGGACTTCGGCGACGGTATCGAGCTCTACGCAAGTCTCCAAATATATAATTTACACAAAAATCCGGTACAATAATCCACATGTGTATCCCTCAAGCCCGTGTAGACACAGGCCCACTCAACAGCGGCTCATCCTCCTCATCCCTCTCCCCCTCATCCGCACTAAACAGCACCTCCCTCTCCCCCCTTCTCTCCACACACTCAAGCTCAGCAACCTCCGCCTCCAAATTCCTCTCCCTAACCAACACCTCCCGCGCGCCCTGCCCCGCATCCACAACCAGCACAAACTCGCCCTCCACATCCAAGTCCATCTCCACGTCGCCCAGCTCTGCGCTGTGCGAGCATCGGCATCGACGGCATGCGAAGCCTTCTGCGCGCGCGAGGCGGCAGAACTCGCGGTTGAGCTCGCGGAGGGATGCGCCGAATTGCGTGCGGTGGGATGTGAAGGTTTTGTACGCGTTCAGCGCTGATATCGCTGTTTCATCCCATCAGCCACTGATCAACACGTCAAAGTAAGAATGGAAGAGGCTTACTGAACGCAGCATGCGCCAACACGACAACCCACACGCCCAACGGCGCAAGCCTCACCCACAGCCCCCTCCTACACTCCTCACCCTCCCCGACGACCAACACGCCCCCCGCACACCCCCGCACCCAGTTATCGTCCAGCACGCTCCACGCCATAACGCCCACCGCGAAGCTGCTCACCACCGCTCTGAGCGGTGTCAGCACCGAGTACGCGATGAGGAAGGAGTGGTAGTTGTTTGAGAGCTTTATGAGGCGGAGGTAGAGCTGGAGCGGGAGTTGCACTGCGAAGAGCAGTGTGCCGGCGCTTTTGAGGAGGCAGAGCGTCGTGCTGTTCAGCATCCCGTACCCCTCGCCTTGAAGTCCCAGGAACATCGTAGCGCACGCGACGCCCAGGTTCAGCGCCACATCGCCGGCCAACAGCACCTTCACCCTCCGTGCCCCCTCCTCCTCCCCCTTTTCGTCCTCAGGCCTATACAGCGACACACCCAGCGCAAACTCGCGCTTGATGTACCACGCCGTCTGCGCCAAGAAATACGCGTACAGTCGTGCGTAGACCGCGGACGCGACGGCGAGCGCGAGGAACGATGTGGGCGCGGACCAGTTGAAGAGATCGGACGTTGAGATGGACGGGGGCGTGGTGGTGATTGACGGGCGCAGAGTTAGACGGTCGAGGAGGAAGTAGAACGCCAGTGCGGCTAGGAGTGCGACGGCCCGTGCGCGCGCGATACGATCGTGGATATAGACGCGCCAGAATCCGGCACGCATAGCGCCCAGGGTCCTACACCCACATCCCATAAGCAACCCATCCTCCTCCACACCAATATAAATAACACAAAAGAAGCACGCACGCGCAGAACGCAGCGACCCCACCAACAAGCGCAAACACGCACGCCAGTATCCTCAACAAACACAATCCCAGCCCCTCGCTCTCTCCCTGTCCTTCAATAGTTCCATCTGAATCCTCGGTATTACGGAGCGCGCCACAGAGCCCCAAGAGGATTGAGAATGGGATGTCGGCGCCTGCGAGGAGGGCGAGGGACCAGTTTGTTGATCGTGGACGCGAGGCCATCTCGTAGGGAGGTGGTGGTGGGATGGCGGCGGAGCAAGCGCTGGGAGAGGTGCTGTAGTCGTGGGATGGTATATTGGGCGCATCAAGTGCTGCGCAAGATATATACAGTATGTATAACTAGGAGTGAGTGAAAGAATACATCCCTGGTAGTATATCGGCTAGTACACCCGCTTGTCAAGCTGGCGCTGTACGCGGGAGAGCGGGGTTCGACTCCCCGCCAGGGAGTGAAACTGTAATCAGCAACTTTTATGCACTGTGTCTTCACTATAGACGTGTATAAGGACTCAATAATGTGTGCACTCTTAAAAGCTTATCAACTTTGCTATGATCTGTTTTTGACCTGTTCACCCGCTGTGCTTTCAAGGGCAGCATCCGGGTCTCTCGAACCGATTTTCCAACCACGTATATTGGACAGTCGATTTGCTTCCGACCGCCATCGTCGACTGGGAGTCCGCGTCCTGCGAGATCGACCTTGCTCGGGACCTTTTGCTCTAGCCTATTCGTGCTTCAAGCTTCAAGCCTGAAGGATCTACACAGGCAAGGGCGGAGGACCCGCTAAGTATGGGACGACGAGGGCGCTGGTATGCCAACCGTTAGACCCCGCGGCCGCACAGCCCACCACAAACGCTCGTGGCCGGCATATACTCGTCGCATCGGTTGGTCTACGTACTTGTGCGGCGCCACCGTACATCTTCATTGCTATCAAGATCTGGTACGGGCTCGCGTCTCCATATTTGCGCCTGCGGACATGTAGCGAACGTGTGAGCGCGAGCATATGTCGGCTGCTTCCGCACTCTTCTGCACTTCTACAGCGGCAGGCCGTTTCTGGTGCCATTTCAATCCAAATGAATCCTCTTGACTAGTAAATAGGATCACCCGGCCTATTGAGCTGTAGTGTCCAGCATCGTCGAATGCAAGCGATATTGACCAACTGTTCTCCGTGATACGCATCGCCGACAAGCTGCATCAAGAGTCGTCGTTCACGAGAGCGCCTATGGCGCTGCCGTGCGCAATCGCTGGATCAACGGGCTCAATGTCGAACCGCCAAACTCTCGCCTCCCACCGGTGTCGTGAATACTCGCGCGGCGTATCTGACGTTCGCCGGTTCTATACGAGACGTGGTGCATCCTGAGATGCCATCTGGGCCTGTGCGTGTTCTACCCCACTTCTGAGCGTCACGTAGCCGCCATTTCCTCTTTGAGCTCACTGCGACTCCAACCCTTCCCGCAGACCCCGTATCTGCATCTTTGATGAACTCCCAACATCGGGTGTATAAGGCTGGGGTACGTGATGGGTTCAGTTGCGCATCGCGATTCTCTTGCGCTACGTCTTCCCTGCGAGGCTTACGAAACACATAGCGGTTTACACCTGCTTTATGACCTGAACCTCCGTCGTTGCTCGACAATTCCCCACAGGCCACACGCACAATGAGTGCTGCTGCACTGAAAGATCGTGGGCGAGACCGCATACAATCCTTTTTCGCCCGTCTGATCGATGCGCGCCAGTCCCAGTTGCCAAGATGCAACACGTAGCTTACGGCTTGTTCATGTGAGTTTAGCCCTTTCTGTGCAAACTAAATCCCGTCTTGACTCATGGTGATGGCTTATAGATGGGAATGGGTGACGAGCCTTCGCTACGAACTCGATGTATACTGCGGGAGACGGGCCTGGAAGTGGACCTTTCTACCGTATCTTCTTTGCCGCTTCTCATATCTGGGTGCTATTGTCTGTCTGTTGCTTGGGCTGGACGCCCGCGATCCATTCAGCTGCGTGGTACGTTACGAATGCTTTAACAATGCCTCTGCGAAGTACAGAACTGACGCTCCGCGTGGCGCTCGCAGACATGGGCAAGATTCGTCCTGCTGATGTTGTATGGAACTATCTACATGGCTTCCGTACTCATTGCCTTACGCACGTAAGTCACCACCACTCATCCTACCGATGTCTCATAGCTCATCGTACATCATTCAGTGTGGCCATATGGAACCGCAACCGCCTCGTAGTCGCGTTCTCTCTCTCGGGCACCCTCGTCCTGCTCGCCCTCCTCATCTACGGCGTAGTCGAGGCCCAAGCATTCTGGGACAATCAATCCGACAGAACCTGCATTGTACCTAGCAGTGAAGTCTTCACCACTTTGCTACCTATGCTCACGTCGACTCTCGCGGTCGACATGTCTTTCTTACTGCTCATGCTGTGGGGCCTGCTGCGCCTACGAGATGCGCGCCGTTGGGGGATTGGGAGGTTCCTTTGGACACAGGGCATTGTGTGGTTGATGATCGCGGCTGCGGCGGAGGTTCCGACTGTCGTGAGTGTTTCACCGGAAGTTGGATGTGGTCCTTGATAAGTGAACACCTTCTTAGGTTGTCCTTGCTCTAAACCGCGATAGTGAGTATACGTGGATGTCCTCCGATGTTAATTTGGATCCTGACGACACACTTCGTCGTTGCAAGATACGATAAACGAGGTGCGCGTGTGTTCGTACCAGTCAACGAGTAGGACAGCTGACTGAATGTTGCCCCAACTTAGGCGCTTCGAAACGTTCTCGGTATGGAATATGGCTCTGGTTTGCCCATTAGGCATCGCTGACCTCTTCATACATACTAGCCGTTTCCCTGTAAGCACCCTTCATCCGCCACTACCTCAGAGTCTCATCCTCGCAGAGTGATCGCAGCCACAAGAATGTATCGCTCCCTAACAGACTTCCTACTCGTTGACAGGTGTGTCGTTCTGTTTGTCGTCACTACGGCGCGCTCATGAGTACGCGCGTGCAGGGTGAACATGTCGTCGCATGATGAGGACAGTAGCATCAAGCTTAGAGTGTTCAGACGGTTCAAGCCACGCCACACGCCCCTCCCGGAGAATAGACAGCGCACGCCTGTTGCGATCGAGATATGCGTAGAACAAGAGAGCGGGATGTAGGGATACGAGGACCTCTATTTCGCGTATTCCAGTGTGATCGCCGATCATGGGCCTGTGCGTACGCCGTACGCATGTCTCAGGACCCCAAGGTAAGTAATAAGGCGCGAGGAGATGCCGCGCGGGATGAACCAATCTCCAGAGGAAAGCGCGGGAGCGGTGCGAGAAGGGAGACCGCCTATGCGGCCTAGGGAAGATGCTTTCAACATCCGCTTGATATGGAATGTATATGAGTTGTTGGACCGTACGAGGGTATGCCGGCTGATGGCGGGAGGTAGCAAGGAGCAGTCCTGTGGGCGCGGGAGAGTAAATACACACAAATAACGCGCTTGCGCGCCGGCGGTGCGCCGATCGTGACGCCGCACCGCGACAAGAGAGCAAGAGGGCGGTGCCCAAGATGTTCTTGTCCTCTGGCAAATTCCCTCCCGGAGCAGCTTCTGTAAGGTCGCTTCCCGAATATTTGTTCCATGCGGTCTCTGCGCCATACCCATGTATCAAGCCCCCTTGTTTACCTGCAAATCACGCCATGTTGGAGAAGGAGATGCTCAAAGCGACAATGACCGCGCATGTGAGCGGCTATGAGTAGGGTCCAAGGCCAAAAAAGAGGGCGATGATGAGGAGGAAGTGAGGTCCATGAGAGGAGGAAGACGCTGGAAGACGCGAGCCGGAGATCACAACATATGGATTCCGTGCACAGATCGTGGCGTGACTTTCATATAGACGACCAGCGCACAAACGTGTTGCACATATGACGGCTTAAGAGATCCTTATAGAACGACGACATATGTCTTTGTCTCAGAGGAGCGACAGGCAGCGACAGTGCCGGCTTTACCGCCGTGAGAGTCATGCGGCCTCCGAGGGTGCCAATGTCCGTGAATCGTCGCGCGCAGGGCGAGCTTTTGGCTCTCGCCTTCGTGGTACTGCCTCGGCCCACAGACCACCCTCGGATGCCTCGGCTACTTCTGTGTGCTCGTGCATAGACCTCAAAACCAGTATGGTCGGTTGACCACATGTGATATGCCAAGGCACCACGCGCATGCTCTTCGAGGAAGCGACCATGCGGATGTGTGAAGTTGGCGAGTACTGTGCATCTGTTCGGTAGACTCGGTGTCAAGGTCAACAAGAAACTATTGCGACGAACGCACAACATGGGGATAACGCGGTCATGTTCGATTGATCGCTATCTTCAGCGCTCGAAACCGGTGAACAATCTGGATGTATAACGACGTTGACGAGAACTGCCAGCGGGTTGCCTCGACGCCCAGTCTTCCTGTGCGTGCGTGCATGCTACCACTCGATGGCGTCACGGCGGAGGCCAACTACCAGAGGAAACTAGGCCACCGTCCTTGTGGTCGTCGCGAGATATCAATCACTACACAATGTATCCCCCTGCCTGTACCTCGGAGATCCTCTCGGATTCGCCTCGGACTAGGTCGGACGAAGCATGCCAGTTACCGCAGTAGGCTGAGGCAACGCGCTTCGCGTTATCGTGACCAGCATTCATGCGACGGCTTTGTTGGGCTTCCATGCGATTCGCTCTCGACTGCACCAGCACAACCCTGATACCTGGTGGTTCACTGCCCTCCAGACTCGGACCGAACGCCGCCAAGCTGTTGACCGATCGAATGTGCGATGTGACCATGCAGTGACATTGCGTAAATGGCAAGCTGCAGTGTGCTACTGCCAGGAGCATCTGCGTTCGTCGGCCTGGGTACTCGAGAAGAGGGCGATGCGGTTGACTATAAAACGAGCGTTATCGCCAGCGCTAAAGCTCAACCACTCCCCAGAGTCTACGGGTACTGCCTCAACATGCTCACTTCCTGGCTTCAATACGCCGCTCTTGCGCTGGCCTCCGTACATGTGGCGTCAGCCACACAAGCTATGGGTCGGCCCGCCAACGTCAACAAGACTATATCCGACGTCGACACCGCTAGTAAATTCACCACGAAGCATGTCTCCAAGCGTGCATCTGCCGGAAAGGTCTCGATGTCCTACTACCCTAACTGGTATGTGTCAACGTCCCCTCGCAGTAGAGTGAACTCTTGCTGATATCTTCATGCAGGGCTATCTACAGCGCGCTTAACTTCCGTTCGTGCATCTCATGTGCGCATGTCATCTGCGGCTGATGCCTTCTATTAGCGCCTACCGAGATCGATGCGAGCAAATTGAGCCACATCATTTACTCGTTCGCGGACGCCCAAGCGGACAGTGGAACTGTCATTCTGACGGATTCATGGGCCGATGAGCAGGTTAGTGGACATCATCTTGTACCCTCTCGGTGATACTGATGAAGTTTACAGATACATTACGATGGAGACTCCTGGAGTGATACAGGCAACAACTTGTACGGATGCCTCAAGAGGATGTACCTGCTCAAGCTTGCGAACCGCAACCTCAAAGTTCTCTTGTCCGTTGGTGGCTGGTGAGTTGGCGGCGGCGTCATTCATTGCGCAACTTTGGATCTGTAGCGCTGACTTCATTGCGAAGGACGTACACCAACACCGATCACCACTTCGACTCCATTACCTCGGCGTCATGGCGCTCTACATTCGTTTCGAGCGCCGTTCAGCTCGTCAAGGACTACGGATTCGACGGCATGTGAGTAGTGAAACTTCTAGCGTTCTGCATTTCGCTGATTGTCAATCTAGTGACATGTGCGTGTTAGAGCTTAAGCAGGACTGTCGTGCGGTTGCTTATCTTATCTATGAACCAGTGACTACGAGTACCCTTCCACTGCCGCCCAAGGCCAAGGCTTCGCCGATCTTCTCACCGAGCTTCGCACGGCCTTCACCGCACTCCAGACCAGCAACGGTGACAGCGTTCCTTACCAGATTACCGTGGCCGTCGCAGCTGGTCTCAGCAACGCCGCCAACTACGTCGTTCCT
The DNA here is from genome assembly GCA_900536885.1 of Peniophora sp. CBMAI 1063. Taxonomy (NCBI): domain Eukaryota; kingdom Fungi; phylum Basidiomycota; class Agaricomycetes; order Russulales; family Peniophoraceae; genus Peniophora; species Peniophora sp. CBMAI 1063. Next base: position 204,512 of record UWZB01000146.1, read on the forward strand.
CAAATGGACAAGGCCATTGACTACTGGAACCTAATGGTATGGTGTTGTCGGTTCGTTCTTGTGGGAACGCTTCTCACGGGAGCATAGGCCTACGATTACTCTGGATCCTTCTCTACCGTCACCGCCCCGCAAGCGAACGTCTACGGCGGCGAGCTCACAGGCTTCTCCACCGACAAGGCCTTGACATGGTACCTCGGCCAAGGCGCTACGGCCTCTAAGATTGTCCTCGGTATGCCCGCATACGGTCATGCCTTTGAGGGCACTACCGGCCTCGGCGCGACCTACACGACCACGGTCGCTGACGGCACTATCGACGTCGGTATCTATGCGTACAAGCAGCTTCCTCTTTCTGGCGCCACCGTATACGAGAACTCGACCGATATCTCCTCTTACTCGTACGACGCCAGCAAGAAGGAGCTCGTCTCTTACGACACGCCCAACATTGTCAAGAAGAAGGCACAGTACGTTTTGGACAACAGCCTTGCTGGCTCGATGTTCTGGGATGTAAGTGTCACCAGTTATCTACGTCTGAAATCGCGATGCTGACCAGTGCACGGCAGTTGGCTACGGACACCACGGGCGACAGCTCACTCATGTATGCGAGCGCAAGCGTCCTCGGCTCGCTCGACACGACCCAGAACCACATCAACTACCCGAGCTCCAAGTGGGACAACATCAAGAACAATATGGGCCAGTCGTCGTCGACCACGCCGACCTCTTCCGCTCCCGCCACGACCACAACGTCTGGCTCCGGCTCCGGCTCTGGTTCTTGCGCGAGCGTCGCGGCTTGGTCCTCGAGCACCATCTACACCGCCGGCATGACCGCTACATACAATGGCTCGCTGTACACCGCTAAGTGGTGGACGCAGGGTGACTTGCCTACAGGCACTTGTAAGCCATCCATTTGCCATTACCGTGCACGCCTTTCTCACGAGTTCTTCACAGCTGGCGCTTGGGCGTTGACCAGTGCATGCTGATCGTTTCTCCTTAACTTTATTTCTGTCTGGGGGTCTGCAACGCATTCGATACCATATAGGGATCTTGGAACCTTGTAAAACGCATTATAAATACAGAGCAAATCATATATGTACACATCAAACCGACAGATAGGAAAGCATACAAAGCATTGGTAGACAAATGAGAAGACACAGATCCTAAATCACTGATACATTCACCGACGCTTAGGCCTAGGCGGGATCTTGATAATCCCCGGCCGAGCCGAGCCTTCTGGCTGTACGTCCTTGAGCGGGCTCGACGGCCCAGAGCGAACCGGGGCCTCAACATCGACAGTCTCCTTCGCCTTCGCCTTTTCCGCCTTCGCCTTCGTCTTGCGCTTAACCTTCGGACCAGCCTTCGCAACCCCCCTCAGAGAGTGGTTGCTACCAGAAGCAACCGGAACGGGTTCGGCGACGTTCTCCTGACTATTCTGAGCGGCCAACTTCGCCTGCGACCTAGTAGTCACAGTGCAAGCCCGTTTCGGCTCAGGGGCACTCTCGTCCTCCAGTTCCTTGCGCTTCAGCGAGGAATTGGGTAGCCTCCGTGGCTTTTTGTTGCGGGCGGCGATGGACGCGTCGACGAGTGTAGCAGAAGTCTCGTCCCCAGGCGCGGCGTCGCGAGAGCTCTGCGGCTCCTGTACACGAGGGGTTTCTTCGATGCGGGCGCCGGCGGCGATATGAACACGGACGGTTGCGTGAAGTTCGACGAGGGCACGCGCGGTGTCGAGTTCCTTGTCCGAACAAATCCGCCCTTCGGAGGGAGCAGACACAGCGGCAAGGGCGTTGTTCGCATTTAGCAAGTGTGGCTGGGTGGCCTCCGGCTGGATGGGCGGTGCGACCACAGCGAGTGCGACGGCTGTCTCCTGGACAGTCGTCGGCGCGGGCGGTGGTGCGGCAGCCTCGCCCAAGGCTTGCGAGACAGGCCCTTCGACCTCAGCTACAGCGATTGGCGCAGACTCTTCGTCCTCTTGCTCAGCAAGAGGAAGACGACGCGGCCCGAAGCGCATGTAGGAGGGAAGGGCGTTGAAGTCCTCGTCGGAGAGATTGCGGTGACTGTGTGGCATGTCAGCTAATGTCAGCGTCCAGTAATAGAAGTATCTACGCACCGAAGATAGCGTGCTCCGACGATATCGGTGGACATTTTTGTAGAGTGTGGGTGTGGTGGGATGGGGTAGTAGAATAGCAAGAGCGGAAAAGTGACGACGGGAGCGGACGGGTCGTGGTCGTTCAGCTGAGGAAAACAGAGTTTTTTATTCAAGCTACTTGTAGTCCTGGAGCTGTGGTTTGCTTCAGTATCCCACGAGCGCGGATAATAGCGAACCAAACGCGGCGCGAGCCGATCGCGGGTAGGCCACGCGGGGAGGACAATGGCGGACCACGTCGCTTGCAATAGTCGGAGTGGCAGCTTCCGCATGCTGTGATAACCGCTAACCACCAACCACCACATAGTGGCTTCGAGAACGAGTAGAGGGCGAGAACGAAGAAACTCGGCGCACAGCTGCGCGGGCGTCGTTGCGACCTCAGCGCACGCTTCGAGTTAGGCGGATAAGGGCAGAGGATGGGTAGTGCAGCCATCCACACATGATCCTCTTCCTTCCTCTACGACTGTGAGATGCCAGGCGTTCTGGCGCCCAGTACAAAAAATAGGCATAGCTCAGGCGCTCCGGCGCGACTTCTCGTCGCCAGGAGCTGAGTCTCGCGCCCTCGGCACCTTCGGGCCGGTGCCACACGTTGTCGTCATTCGATCAAAGCAACAAACCGCACCCAAACCGAACTCCAACCACCGAAGTTCGCCTCCGCACCCAGAACTCTTGCTTCAGGCGCACCAGAAAGAAAACGCAAACCCCGTACATGTATGATCATTGGGTTACTACCGCAGGTATATCTAAGCTACTAATGAGTATGCACATCCGAAATCCTCTACAAACAAAGCACTGGCACACCATATCGCACACCATCTCATCCAGCACCCAGCACTCAGAGTACTATGCCGCCGCACTCTCGTCCTTCTCCCCTTCTCGTGCCGCATGCGGCGTAGCCTCCTCCGGCGTCCTCGTCCCCGCCGCCGGACTCGGCACAACCGAAACGCCCGCCAACCTCTTCGCGCTCTCGCTAACCCTAATCTCGCCCGTCTGCGCCCTCCCAATCGCGCCCCCGCCCGGCGTCGAGCTCGGCATCCAGTCCACATCCGCGCTCTTCACGACCGGCGTCCCCGTGCCGGGCGTCATTGGCCGCGACACGGCGGGCGTGCCGACTTGCGAGCGGTTGTGCGCCATGTGCGCGCGGATGAGGTGGCCGGCGGCGAGCGCGGCCATGAGGGAGAGCTCGCCGGCCATGACGGCGCCTGCGATTAGGCGCGCGAGGCCCTGCGCGTTTGCGCCGGGGTGCGTGGGGTGTGCGCCTTTGAGGCCGAGCATTTCGAGGACGGCGCCTTGGGGCGCGAGGATGGTGCCGCCGCCGACGGTGCCGACTTCGATACAGGGCATCGTGATCGTTACGAGGAGATCTGCGCCGTCGTTTGTCCTACATGTCGTATATCAATATTTGAAAATGATGAAGGGGAGAAGAACGCACGGTTCCATGAGCGTCATACACTGACTGCTCTCCACATTCTGCGCCGGGTCCTGGCCCGTAGCCAAAAAGATCGCCGTAAGAATATTCGCCGCATGCGCATTGAACCCGCCAATGCTCCCCGCCATCGCGCTCCCCACCAAATTCTT
>UWZB01000146.1:208272-244551 GCA_900536885.1 Peniophora sp. CBMAI 1063
CATTCAGATTACACATGGCGGCAACAGTAGTCTTGAGCACGCTCTTCACGACCTGACCTGGCACAACGGCCTCAGCAACAACAGACTTGCCGCGACCCTCGATCCAGTTAATAGCGGCGGGCTTCTTGTCGGTGCAGTAGTTGCCCGAGAGCGCGAGGACGACCATAGCGGGGAACTTCTCCGTGAGCTTCTCGAGCGCCTTTTCCGTGCCTTTCGAGATCATGTTCATGCCCATCGCGTCGCCGGTCGTCGTCTTGAACCGGACGAACAGCGTGCGTCCCGCCAGGGCCGTCTTCATGCTCTGCAGCTTCGCGAAGCGACTAGTGCTCTCGAACGCTTCGCGGAGCTCCTCGTACCCTGATGTAGAGTCGATGTACGCCTTGGCCTCGGCGGCCAACATAACGCTCGGGAAGTCCAGCGCAGGCCCGCGCGTCATGCCGTCGGCCGTGATAACCGTCTTGACGCCTCCGCCAGCATTGAGCGCTTTACACCCGCGCGACGTAGACGCGACGAGCGTGCCTTCCGCCGTAGCCATCGGGACGGGGATCTTCACGCCGTCGAGCACGAGCGGGCCGGCGATACCGAACGGGAGCGGGATGTACCCGACGACGTTCTCGCAGCAGGCGCCCATCACGCGCGAGTAGTCGTAGTTCGCGTACGGCACGTCCGAGTATTCCAGCGTCTTTGTCGCGCTTGCGCGCGAGACGAGCGCGCGGCGGATGACGACGGCCCGTTCTAAGTCGCCGAGTACCTTCTCGAGCGCATATGCCTGGATCTTGCCCGCTTGTGCTAGGAGGATGACTTCCTCGTCGTTCAGACTCGCAAGCGCGACGCTTGCCGGTCTCGGCCCGTTCTCGTAGATGTCCACGCATTCGGCCAGAGTGCGTACGGTCAGGCTCTCAGTGACAAGCTTCCCGTCGTCCGAAGACGATGACGATGTAGGACCAGGAGCGAGCGCTTTCAACCGCGCGTCGACAGATTCGAGCATATTGCTTATGCCAGTCGACGACGCGACCTTCTGTAGCGGCCGAACAGGCTCAGGCTTGACAATATTCGATGTTGTAGGGAACGCCAAAGGTTGGGGAATAGCGAGCGGCGGAGGTGCGCGGCGCGGTGCTTCGAAGAACTGAACGGGTTTCTCGGGCTTCTCGACGGCTTTGAGAGGGTCGGCCCAGCCATTTGCGTGTCCGTTCGTGTGTGAGGTGCCGCTGGGCTTGACGGCGGTGGAGGTGGCGGAGGGCCGGGTGGCGGCTTCGGTCTCTTTGAACTCGGGACCGCCGAAGCGGACGGCGCCGCCTCCTGGTTGGCCAAGTACGCCGCGAGTTGATCCAGTACCGGCAGCAAGACCTATGCCATGTCATCAGTATCCGTAGGAGGCATGAAAATGTCGAATTGCTCACCCTTGAGCAGATACCCATTCAATGCAACACTCGCGCCAAGCAACAGCACGATCCACTTGCTCAACACCGGGTCCCCAACAAGCCTCGTCCAAGCGCTCATAAACCCCTCCAACGCGCTCTCCTCGCTCGTCCTCCCATTGCCCGGCGCAGCCTCAGCAGTCGACGTAACCCGAAGCACGACAGGCGCCGCAACGCGCACAAACACGGCGCTTCCGTTCCCGGCATCGGCCGAAGACGAGACGCCCGCGGCGAGCGTATCAAGCGCCGACGCCACAGCCGGACCGGCAAGGTCCACGCGCCGAACGCCGATCAGTCCTTCTTCGCTCGTATCGGTGTACGCAGAGGGCGTCGATGTAGTGGTCGACGAAGCGGAATGGGTGAATACGGGCGCGCAGAGGTTTAGAACGTGTAAGGTTAAGAACGACACGATGAGCAGGAGCTTCAACCGCGCGACAGGGTTCTCCTTCTTGCCCTCTCCCGCTCCAGCGCCTTCTTCAAGAACAGCTCCTTTAGGACCGAGCAAACTCGCGCTCAAACGCGTGCTGAGCGTTTTAGCCTCCGGAACGCCGTTGCCCTCAGACGGGCGCAAGGGCGTCAACGCAGGCTTGATCGTCAACCCGTCCCGCGAATTCCGACGACTGCGTTGTGTCATGGCGCGGAATGCCCCGATGCGGCGCACTTCGACCATGACGGCGAGGATGGCGACGTAGAATGTCAAGAGAGCGCAGGCGTCGAGTGCGAGGAGGAGTGCGGCGAGGGCGCAGAATTGGCGCAGGCCGCCGACGCGGGAGTACGCACCGCCGAGAAGTACGGCGATTTCGAGCGCGTAGTCGCGGAGCAGGGCGTTGCCTGTACGGTCGAGCGCTTCGAGGATCAAAACAGGCGTGGGCTTCATCTCGCCCCTGCGTCGGCCCTCTGATACGGCGGGAGCGAGCGCATGCTCGTGTGCGAACACAGCGCGAGCGAGACGAAGCGGCTTCTCGAATCCGACCGTGCAAACGAGGAAAGGCAGGGCCTCGATCAAAGAAACGGGTTCGAGCGGGATGCCGAGTCTGCGGGCGAGAGGGAGCGAGAGCATGAATGCGAGAATGGACGAAGATAGAATGGCGGCCGTGAGCCAGAAGTTGGAGCCCAGCGCGCGCGAGGCGAGGACGAGGCGAATAAAGGTCGTGTGCATGAGCACGTAGCCGGCCAGCACCAACAAAATATCCAGGCTGTCCGCTTTCTATATTTGTAGAAAGTATTGTTAGCGCGTCTGTGTGACACGGTCGCAGGATAGACTTACGCGTGCGAGATCGGCGAACCTGGATACGCTGGCGCGCGCGGCGTGCACGACCCAGGCGCCGCTCTGCATCTCCCCGATGCTCTCCGTCCGCGTCGTGCTCTCGAGCGCAAACCCGGCCGGTGCGCCGCCGCGCAGAAGCGTGCCGACAAACTCCTCACGTGCGCCGGCCGAGGCGAACGCGAGCGTCAGTGCATCGGGCAGGTGTTGCTGTGCGACGGCACAGTCGTTGTTGGGGGACGCGTAGCAGAGCGCATCGTAGGTCCGCCCGGATGCAGTGTGCAATTTCGTCGTCAAATGCGTGGAGAGGTTCGCCAGCGCGTGCGGTGCCTGCCCCGACGTCAATCTCATTTCCATGAATATCACACAGAGCGCGAAACATACCGCATCGGCGCCAGCCAGCACAAACTGCTGCACCTCGACCTTCGCGTTCCCGCTCGCAGCCAGCCAGTCGCTCTCAGACGCCGGGCGCCAGCCGCCGCGGCTCAGCACGGCATATGCCGGGCGCAACGGGCGGACCGCCGCGCTGTCGGCGAAGAATGCAGAGTGCTTGACGGCGTCGAGCACGTGGAAGTAGGCGAGGGTGGCGAGGACGAAGAAGAAGGTGATGGTCTCTATCGGCGACCGCGCACAGAGCGTGCTCACCGGCCGGGACAGCGCGCGCATCTCGACTAGCTCGACTGTTGAAGCCGCTGCAGCACAAACAATTAGCCTGGTAGTTCCGCGGTTTCCGTACTAAGCGGGAGCGTACATACGGGGTATTGGTGATGGGCGTTGAAAGCAAGAAAGCCTAGGGATCGGGTTCGTTGGGGAGGACGAGTCTGGAGTGGAACGGCTACCTAATGATTAGGTCGAATCGAACGAGGCCCGACATGAACCTCTCGCGACTTTTTGACCACAGGTACCGGCCGCGCGCTAAGCTTCCGCGCCGACCGCTCGGCTCGCGTCCGCCCAATCCCGACACACGGTGACCTCACCCTCGCGACTTGCGTCCGTACCTCCATCTTCGACCTGCACTCTTACCATCGATCCCTTGTTTATGTCGCTTTGTGTGAGGACAATGAACTGTGTCTGGGACGATCAGACATTATGAGTGGGTGACTTGAAGAAATATTGTGGCGCGACGATCATTGGGCAAGTGGCCCTTGGCTGATTTGGGAGGCGGCCGCCTCGCTCGCGAGTGCGAGACGACTGTGCTCGTCTAACGACACGTACCGACGATCCTATTTCCGTACTTTTTAACTCCCGCTGCATCCCCGGTCCCGTCCACCTTCCTCTTCGCCTCGCAAGCTCTTCCGTGTTCAAGATAGGGTGTGAGACCGCACGCCCAATCCGGTCGGTGGTCGCACCTCGCAGTCCTCGGCCCCGCGCCACACCCGCTATCCATCCAAACTCATACCCCATACCAGCCTAAACCCACAAATCCCTCCCGCTGCTCATACAATCCCTACTCGACACACAAGGCAACTCCCCGCCGTGCCCTGCGCTACGTTATCTCGCCTTCTGATCTCCAGAGATTTGGCCCTTTCTAGTGTTGATGTTTACGTTGTTATTCGGTGAAGTCTGTCATGTATGAGTCTTGAAGGGGATCTTGGTTCGGTTTGGAGCTACGGGTATGCCCGAGGTGCCCGTATAAGGAAGGGCCAAGGGCGGCTGAGGCCGTTGGTGCACTATCCCCGGCCCGCGAGATTGCGCCACAGTCCAACTCGCGCCACATCTCTACGTTTGTAGGGCGATTCCGCTTGCCGCCAGGACGCCTCTTGTCATTTGACGGCTGAATCTACCTCTCACGCAATAGTCTTTCGAAGACAGATAACGGGATGGTTCGGAGTACACCCGCAATTGGATGGCCGACAGTGTTTAGTGACTGTTGACGGTGCAGATCACATTGTACGACGCGTTACTCTACGACTAGCATATCGTTGTTGCCCCGCCTTAACTGAGTATTGTCACATATGCGCCGCCCTTCCCTTATACTCGCCCATTTACTTAGTCTGAATTGCTGCGAGCCGGTGGATACAGCAAGAGACCTTCTGGCGCGGTTGAACAGTGTCCGACTTCACCGTCGCACCGTCACATCGTGCCTCTGGATTCAAGGTTTGACGTCAAACGGCTCCTTGATCGACTTGCCCGACTTCACCACACGCGACAGCATGTCGCTCAATCATGTAGCTCGTCAAAGCCACCCGCCGTGAACTATATCTCATAGGATTGCCATACAAGTCCAAGATCGTATATGGATGGTCATGGACGCTAACAACATATTTGCTCTATCTCTATCGAACATGGGGAGATGCAAGTTCCGCATAGCCCTGGAAGGGCCGAAAAAGATGAACTTAATCGCCACGGAGTAATGACCACCGCAGGGGTCGAACCTGCAATCTCCTGATTACTCATCGTAGTCAGACGCGATGCCATTTCGCCAGGCGGCCATGTTGTGTTAAATTGATGGTAAACCCAGATTACGCATAGTGACACATTCACAAGCATAGCACCCTCCTCAAACCATCTTGTGCACCAACGGCCACTTGTGCTGAAAACGTTTTGATGCGCCGCGACCGCCCGATGTGACCTTGCTTCTTCAGAGTCCCTTTCACCTGCGTCATCCTCGAATACTTGGTACGCGTTGCCGCATACTGTCGAACCAGGTTGAATCTGGACCTCGCACTCCGGACCGCCTCCTCAACAATAGGTCTCCCACGAATATGCTGATACTATGCTTTCGTGATTCAACGCGTCACAAAGGTCAAATATCAATCCAAATACAAGAAATACACAATCCGTCCGAGAATACAACATTCAGACCTTGCCATACGGCGTCCCCTCCACCTCTCCCTCGAAGATTGGATCGGTGCCGGGTCGGAAGACTTGGATCGCGTGCACCTTGTTATCGTGGTTCAAGGTGTGCATGCTCAACGCTCGACTTGCGCGGTGGTCGCGAGTTGAGCCGGATGACCTTGCGAAGTCTACTGTTGCGTTGTTTGCTGGTAGGTTTGATCTACGTGAAACATGGTGGTGTGAGTTGTACACCGGGGAGTGAGCCGTGGAGGATGCTACGCACCCGTCGACGTGTAGGAAGTCGGATAGCGAGCGGTACATGTTCGTTGCTGCGATGGCACTGTAGAGCCTGGTCAGGAATCGTTGTCAAACAGAGCACGGCACAGAACGCACAGAATGATCACTAAAGGTCCAGATGGTCATGGTCAGCGAACCGGATGAAGCAGAATCATATGCGCGTACTCTCTGGCGTTTGGAATAGCTGAAGCCGGGTATCAGAGATGTGCACATGAATAGAGAGATTGGGCCGAGGGTACACACCAAGTTCAGCGCGTCTACGATGGCCCGCCGTCAGTCAGCCATGCACAACATCCGGAGGAAAAGCCGAGCGCACCATTCAGATTCAAGGCAAGCAACACCTGCAACGCTCTCATCAGTTTCATGAAACACAGCGAGCGCAATGCACGTACAACAGTCGGTAGCTCGGCCACAGCAGCGACTATGAGCCAGACCAAACCTTGCTTCATCAAGAACGCCCACATCCCGAACTTCCTCGCCTCTCTCCTCCGTACCAGGCCAATCAGCATAAGCAGGAGTAGCACTGCATCCACTCCAAAGGTTGCAGAGAGTAGAGGTAGACTCGCGTGAACGCCGTCCTTCAGGGTGCACGCATGCATCTGGCTGTCCCACGATGCGCTTGCAATGACGATGCTCCGGATCTGCAACGCGAGCTGCGCGAGTAGTGATACGCCAGCGAGCGTGAGCATCGCGGGATGAAAGTGCCATATGGCGGCTCTGGAGGGGCGTCAGTCGTTGAGCACATGGTGTGCAAGAGTGACGCACGCGCGAAGAGCGATGAGGAGAGAGGCGGTGAGCACGCCCAAGTAAGGGAACAGGAACTCGAACTTGACCCATACCTGCCGGTGAACACTGGTTCAGTGCTACGCTCGCTCAGCGGTGATCGTGAAGTACGCACGAGACAATGAATGGGTTGTGACGCATTGAACCCGACGAGTAAGTTGATCACGGCAGCCAGGATGCTATACCGACAAGTGAGGTATAGCGCCAAGGTCCACCTCCACGGCCGTTTCCCGGTGTAGAAACTGAACTCGTAGGGCAAGGTCCGTGCCCACTCCCAACTGCAATCAGATCAGCATAGGTAAGCCACTGGTTCGCGAACGTCGCGCACATGTAGAGACCGCAGAATACGTGTTGTAGCTTGATTACCGCCACTGTGAAATCGTTCAGTCCTCTGCATCCTGAAGGTGATTCGTCGCTCACGGTAATCGCTCGCGACCACTGCTGGGTCGTCATAGTTCACCATCTTATAGCCGATAGATGGAACAATGGGGTATCAAGCAAATAGATAAAAGAATAATCAACGATCCCAGAGACTTGAAGGAAAGACGGGCGGCAACACGCCGGATACAGAGACACCGTACACTTGCACTAAGACATCCCATCCTTTCTCTTTAAGGCGATCGACAGGGTTGTAGCACACGAACCTTCGCGCTCAAGAAGGCAATCAAGAATCATGATCATGATTCGCTCCAGGAAGACAGGTGGGATGCCCACGTTGGTGGGTTTGCGTAGGCGCATCAGACGCGCTCACCAGACAGGGCGGGATCAGCTCAGTGCATCGTTGCGTTGCATCAGGCTTTGAGCGCGGTCTGTGATAGATGATAACGTTGCCTTGACCTTGACCTGTGACGCGTGAGGACCATATTCCGTGATCGGGATATGCTATACGCGAGGCCTAGTGTACACAGTCAACATGCATGCGAGTCTACGAGCATCTATAGAAGTACAGAACAGACGGTTGTCCGGCTATGCATGCGATGCTTCGCTCACGCTGAGCTTTCTATCACTGACACCGGTATACCCACCGCCGGTTTCAACAGACAAACTGTAACTGCGTAACGTGTCAAGTGGGATCGGATCCGACTTGACCATCGCGCTTTTGCGGCTTATTGCGGCAGAGAAACGACCCCGCGTTCGAGATGCAGAGGATGAAGAGCCGGGTGTTACCCAGGATTCGTCCCTAAGCAGAGTGGTGTGAGTGTGTGGATTGGCACCATAGCCTCCCGTTGAAGCGCACCGTACGACAAGGAAATCGGAAAGTGACCGGTATAGTCGCGTCGCTGCAGTTGCTCTGTGGGAGATGGTCAGGGTGAGGATGGCAACGAAGCTACGAGTAGCATACAGTATGATCACTGTCGAATGCGAATCATTAGCACCAGATGCATAGAGTCGAAGAGGCGCATCACTACTCACTTTCTGGTGTCAAGAAAAGCTGAAGAAGGCAAGGTAAGAACCCGGGTGTAGGATCTAATAGTGAAGAGGACTGACCACGTCGAGGGGCACTACGCATCGGCGGTCAGACATCTTGCGGCTTGTGCAGAGATTACGGGCTCACTATTCAGATCCAGCGACAAGAAGACCTGAATGGCACAAAGTGAGAGGTTGCTCTTCTTCCGAAGGCGGCCGCAAACTCACAACGGTAGGAACTTCAGCCAGGCTGGCGACCACTATCCACACTATGCCCTGCTTCCACAGCATCCTGCCCAAGCCGAATGCGCGACTCTCTTGCCTCCGAATCAACCCGATCAGTATAAGACTGAGCAAAGTCAAGTCGACCGCCAACACCGCAGCCAGGATAGGTAGTCCACTTGTCGCCCCGTCTGCGAGAGTGCACATGCCGCTATGGCTGTCTCGCGCGCCTGTTGCCAGTACCAGACCTACAAGGTTCATCAGTTTTAGAGAAACGGTGCGCGGGCGAGCTGAGACATACTCCTAATCTGCAGAGCGAGTTGCGCCAAGAAACTGACTGCCGTGAAGACAACCAAAGCCCAATGTCTGTCCCATATAGCGCACGCTCGCAATGCGATGAGTAGTGAGGCCATGCATACTCCCAAGTAGGAGAAGAGCTATAACCTTCGTCAGAACTTCACTGCCTGGCGATGAAGCACCAACGTACAAACATGCATTTGACCCACGCAGTACAGCTGATAGCACCGTTGGTTGCGGCGGCGCCACCCACGAATAGGTTGATTACGGCGGCCAAGATGCTCACACGGCACAGGATGTAGAGCTGGGCGTGTGTCAGGCAAGGATCGCGAAGCCTAGTACAACCACGCACCGACATGGTCCATCTCCATGGCCGCTTACGCCTGTAGTATGCGATTTCATACTCCAAGGACGTGATCCACTCCCATCTAGACAATCCGTTCAATCACCAATTAGCGGGGAGGATGAGCACCGTACAAGTAAAGGCCACAGAACACGTTTTGTGTGCTCTCAAGAGCAACTGCGCAAACTGTCAGTCACGCTGCGGGACAAGGAGGGGATCACAACGTACTGCCGTCAGCGGCTATCACAGAAGGGCTTTGGAAGTTGACCATGGCTGCCGGTTGTAGAGGCAGGCGCAAGGGTAAGGGGTACCGCTCGAGTGACATTGAGCTGGACTGTATATACAGCTGCGCATGTTCTGACGTTCACGAATGCACGACAGCAGATCGGTCAGTGATGATCATACAATGAAGCATGGGGAGGCGAGTATGGAAAGCTCCCATCGGCGCATCGTGAACTCTCTGCTACGGCATCGCGGAACGGCCAGTGTTGCACATATGATAGTGAATCCGGCATCTGTGCTGCGCCAATGGTAGCGAACAGCGCCGTCACGAACAGCAGACCGTGGACGTGATGTGGCCGAAGAAGCTCGGGATTGGACAAACCCTCACGGAAGCTTCGCAAACTGCTGATGCGCTCGGTCAAACTCCCGAGATGAAGATACCACAGGTGCAGGGCTGTAAGTAGCTGAATGCTGGAAGCAACTACGAACTGACGTCTGAGCATTGTGGCGTTCAGCCACGAAGGCTCTGTCGTGTACAGAAGACGCGATGTCAATATGCACTGTTCTCATATAATAGCATTATACGCGATTAATGTCCTGATCAAAAGGTCCTGTTCGGTCACAATCTCAGCGCTTGTCCACGTGCGTCAAATAGGTACGCACTTGTCTATGTAGAGCATTCTGCTTCCCAGTCTTGTGGTACGAGCTCACTTACACGCTCCGTGAATGCTTCGAGCGTGCAGAATTCAGGGGAGCCCGGGAGGTGCTTCCCCTCCTCTGCACACGATGGCAGGACAAGATTTCGGTTGGAGTACCGCGCACGCACGTCTGCGGAGAAGCTTAGTTGCGGGCATACAGTGTTTCAGGAGCGGCTCACAGTATGCTTCTGCCGAGCGACGCCTAAAGGGCGAGGAAAGGACGGTCTGTAAGTAACCGGGGCCGGGGGCAGGGCGTGCATCCGTCGTCGCACTGTCGCTGGGCGGAGCGACAGTCTCTGTCTTCTTAGTCGCCTTGAACAGTTCGAACGTGATGGATGCTGTGAAGCCTGGCCACCTATAATGGGTGAGTATCCGTGATCGGAGAAAGGGGGGTATGTGTAATACCTATCGTCGAAGACATCTAGCGTATTCAGCAGCGCAGCGAGGCCGGTATCGTGGGTGCTGTGTACAAGGATCTTAGGGGATGCATGGTGATTCTGCGTCTTTAGGTGCATCTTCTCCACGATATCTCCAAGCAGACGACCCATTCCTAGCCGGCGGACCTCCTCGGACTTATCTGTATTGAAGGAATGGAGGAGTTACAGACGGATTCATCGCCGATTGGTTGAGACTCTTACAGCCTACATAGATGGTGTCAGAGCTATCCTGCGTATAATAGGAACGTACTCACCCGAAAACCATTCATTCACCACAGCGCGCTCCTACGGGTGATGATCCGAGTTAGAAGCATACAACAACGCGGGAGAAGAGAGGCACATACTATGGTCGACGTGACGGCCCGTTCCTCGAATTCCGGCGGGACTTTCATCTCATGTGCCATTGCAGCACGTATCTGCTGGAGTGAGTAGCGCGCAAGGTTGACTGATGCAGACACTCACTGTGTCCAACACCTGTACATACACCTTAGAACCAGTACATCACGGGAGAAGATGGACTTACCCCCGATGCCCGCGGTTTGCCATCCACACGAATGGGGTTGTCGCCGAGGTATTTGGCCACTTTCTTATCCAAAGGCTCAAGCGTGGGGTTGTACGCAGAAGCGGCAGCTGATGAAGCATTGTCAGCGGGGACCAATGATGGATAGTAGAGGCAAATTCACCATTAGCGAAGTTGATGAGTAAAGTCTCGAGGCGCTTGCAGCCGAGGGTATTGCCGATCAAGTTCTCCTCGCGTCCGTTGCTAATGAGATGCCCTAGTCAGACGTTTTCCGACGTAGATCAAGGGGTAGTCACCCACCGGACACGAAGGGTGTGTGTTGTATCTGGGTCGCACTTCGACATGGGATACAAGCCGTGGATGGCCTGCTGTAGGGATTCTATCGTTCTCGGCATATTTGTCGACCGGTAGTATACAGATGTCGAGTCGTTCAGAACGTCTGGCAAGAAACCCAGTCTGTAGAGCGTTGAAAAATAGCAACCTCGAGTTCACATGAAATCCGTACCTCTCTACGTAGAGTCGCCTAAGGGCTGTGCCGAATGCGAGGGTAGACTGGCGGAGCATTGGCGCGTATGAGCTCAGGATGAAAGTCACTGACCACGTCTCGCTCGAGACGGGTAGGTATATTGAAAGCGTTGAATAAACGTACAGCTCTTCCGATATCCGTCAACTCGCCCAAGAAGCTGAAATAGGCGTCAATATACGGGTGAAGAACCTCAGCGGTGCACACCACGCACCATTCTCCTGCAACAGAGCGCCCGTCTGGTCGCTCGACGATTCGGGTAATGTCCAGTGCAGACGTAGAGTTGTTCGTGTCGCCGACCGTTGCATTGAAGCGTCGGGCTTGCGAGCACATCAGCCAGCGTTCCGGGATGAATTCGGTCATGCGCGTGGATACGGGAGTCCTTTCGCCTAAGATAAGCGTCTCAGAAGGAATATTCGCATGTGTGGCACTTCGCACGTCACGCACCATGCCTCATGTACACATGTACCTGCTCCAGATTCAGCCCTTCTGGGGCAATAGGGTAGCCCGTTACGTCCAGCTCGGTCTTCGGCGCGCGGTACTTGTCTCCGGCTTTCGGCTTGGTCTGCGGTAGAACCATCTCTAGATTATGCAGTGCGTGTTCGGAGGGTGTAGATTGAGAGTCTAAGCAGGCTGGGAAGATGATATTCGAAGCTAGGGTAACCGGACACACGAGAATAAGTACGACGGAAAGGAGCGCGTTCGAGCTCAACCGCATAGATCCCTGTGATGGGGCTGCAATATGATCCGAGGGAGTATCTAGGTCGGCTCCTGAAAGCAAGAAACACGCAGTCGCTAGTGGTGGTTGAGGGACAACTTGCGTTGACGTCGGTGTTGCACTCTGCCTGCCGCGTCGCGAGTCGCGACGCGCGACCAGCGCGCGACCAGCGCGCGACCGAAGCGCGTTCGCCACACCCGCGCGCCTATGTACAACCCGCGCGGCGGCGGCCGCGCTTGTTTGCGGGCGCGACACGGTGAGCAATACCGCATATTGCACCAACGACGTCTCACATTCTTACGGCCTAGGGATACAGTATAGGGTACGGGTTACAAGTGAAGTAATACAAAGCGAATACTACTAACGAGAATAAACATAGCGTGCGACTGCACAGGCACACATCAGATCGTAGGATATCATTCCGGTCAGTACGGACGCGGGTCTGCAGCGCCATACTCAGAGCCTTCGCGTTCGTTCTCCGCCTTTTCTCCTCTGATGAACAGGACATCATCAGGTTCATGGGTGGTTCGCTGCGCTTCGAGATCCAGTACGTCGTCGTTGAAGGTAGAGATCTTGGAGACACCGTGCATAGGGCCCGTGGTATCTTTATCCTCCGTCGTCGTCGTGCGTGAACCTTGGCTACCAAGCGGTGCCACAGCGAAGACCGAGTTGCTGTTGATAGCTCCGGGACGAATGTTGATACCATCGTGACTGACGGCCGGCTTGCCGCTGCTAGAGCCGGAGACGCTGAGAACGGCATTAGTACGGAATGCACCTGAGACTGCTTCAGGAGGAGGACTAACGTGTCACGGAAGGTGGTGAAAGAACCGGTCCTACTCAATGAAGAGTACAGACGGATGGCGCCGATGATGAGAATGAAGTCTAGGACAACACGTTTCAGTATGGTTCATGCTCCATTGAGTAGGATATCTATACTCACATTCTGGACCGCGAAGCATCTGGTTCCATGCGGCTACGCAAACACTTCAGAGTCGAGACAGTGCATTATGGGGAACGTGCTCACGATTGCGGTTCGCCTTGATCAGAACAGCGTCTGGGATGCCAAAGAGGGTCGCTAACACCAACCAGAGAATGCCCTCGGTGTAAAGCTTACGCCACCAGTTTGGCCGGGAGAACATTCCGCGATGAGCGACGCCACTGGTCAAAAGGACGAGGAAGGCGAAGCTGGTAGCGATGATCACGATTGACAGGGAGAACTCATGTTCCGATGCAAGGTATTGACAGCCCAGCGTCGGAACGTAGATTCCTTGATTCCGTGTCTGGACGGTCACTAGACGTGTTCAGTATTCAGAACTCGCGAGGGCATGTGTGCGTCCACTTACAGAGCAACCAGAATGCCGACGAGACCAAAGCGATCGCGGACGCAGCCAACATGATGAATACGTTTCGGTCCCAAAGAGTCGCTCTGCGTATCAGGGCATTGTGTCAGCTGGGTTGCATCAAGTTTTCGAGTTTAGGACGCACATGCGCAAAACCACAATCGTACTGGCACACATGATGGAAAGCGTGGCGAAAACCTACGTAATAGTCAGAATCTGACGTGCAGACTCGATTGAGGGATGCACGTACGTATCGGGAAGTCAACCAGGCATCACAGTTGATGGATTCGGTGACGTTGTAGCCGACAAGATTGGTGATCGTGTACGCCAGTGCACTCAGCTTGCACAGAGAGTAGATCTGGACTCTATTTTTAGACACCATCACGCTCTTGCGCCCGCTTGAGGACGTACCCATGCCGTAGCTGGAGATTTCTTAGGGCCAGCATAGCATCTCCATTCGATGTCGAGCGTCGTGAAGTACTCCCATCTGTGACATTTCGAGTCAGTCAAGAGCCTCGGCGACACCATGCTACGGGCGATACATACATGTAGATGCCAGCGAGGACATGCTCGAGCTTCACCACGTCCACTAAGAGTTCGTCAGTATCATAAGAGAGCCGAGGGCATTTGCACATACAATAGTCTTGCGCATGTTGCAAGATCTGGAGCAATGTCAAGATATATGCGAGCGGCTCATCTGGCGAGAACGTGACGCCTGGAGGAAGCTGCGTGCCGGGCGGTAGCAGGCTCGCGATGGCCGGGGGTAGGCCCGGAATGGTAGGCGTCGGCGTCGTTGCATTGCCTGACATCGTGACAATGGATGCGGGGGCGTCAACGGACGAAGGGCTCCGTGGGATGGCCCTTGCAGCGACGTCCCATACTTAAGAGCACATCTTCCCGCCCGTCACACAGCATCTTGATCCCGTTCCATAGTCGCCGCCACATCATACTTCCAAGTGAACGTTGTTGCCATACGAAGCGCGCCGGTGGGAGTCCAAGGGCACGGGTACACAAGGCTGCGCCGGTACGTACGGAGGTAATTGGTTCGCGGGATGATGCTGGTACCGAACTGAGTCTAGCCAACAGCAGCGCTACGTCAACCGGCGATACATTCCAGAGAGCCATCTTGATGTTCTCCTCCCTGCCGCCAGGATAGGACAAGAGGTCAGACACGAGGAACAAGTCCAGAGGGAATGGGTGATGAAGCATTGAATGCAGGCAATGGCACACCGCCTTGCAGCTTCGAGCCATCGTGGGCGAGATTTGGCCGTTCTATATCCCCGTCTACGTATCGCCCTGGCCCCATGAATGCACCTTCTGAGAGAAAGAAACAGGATAAGATCGATGGGATCAAACTGTCAACCCCTTGAACGGGTTACATGGATGTTGTTGAGAGACCGAACGTCTCACGAACATGAAAACGGAAGGTGCCGAAGCTGGCGGCCCGTTCGTCCGGCCCTTCGCGAGTTGCCTCTCACCCGCACCATCGCAGGTCTACAGTCAACATACTCACACCGAGCATAGCAGTTGCGAGACATCGTGCGCATGAAGCGACCAGTCCTCGTTGAACTAGTCGAGTCGTAAAGAGAAGCCGGAATGAAATCAACCCGGAACGCGCGGAATCATCGCCATGCACTAGCTGGCACTACTTCAAGAGGTTGAATGACGACTCGAAGGACAAGAAATCTCGCATAGCCAGAACACTACAGTCGCCTAACTTAGAGGCGCTATCATGCACTAGACGTTATTTACCGGTATCGTTCTTTGTGCGCTCGTGTTCATTCGCAGGGCCTCGTGGCAAACCTCCGGTCATCTCGGGCAGGCTCTGTTCAGCGAATGTACTCTCTGAGTGCTGCGCAAGACATTGCTGACTGAAGATTTCAGAAGAACGAAGTCAAACATCTCAAGCATCGTGTGTTCAACGTCGACGTGGTGGTAGCATCCAAAGTTCGAAGGCTTCTTGACCTGCGGCGCTCTAGCGCCTAGTAGGAGAGTACCCGCCCAGATACGCACTCCCGCACACGAGCGAGGGTCTTCCTGAATAGCGGGCTTTGAGATCGTACTCATGTAGCCGTGGATATCTTGCCCATGACCATCGAGAGCATCTGCGGGAAAGCTTGTAGTCTACAGGCTACATAAGGGAGAGGCCAACTCATTGACGCTGCCCCCTTTTCGTCTTCTGCGCCACACTCGCCATGGCCGGCTGGCTCGATCCTGTCGTAGAGGAGAGGGAGGAGCGTACGTCAGATCTCACCATCCACTTCTACGCAAGCAAGGCTAAGATCTAGTCCATCAGTGGCTATCCTCAAACTACAGCATGTGACAGGCGGATTGTATATGTGCGTTAAGGAGCCGATGCGATTCTAGCACGACGAACCTCATATCCGTCTGTAGGTGGGAGTTTCTCACACATATCAGCTTTGATTGGAAGCTTGCTACCCGTCCAACGAAGTCGAGGTCGTCCTGGTGGGCCAGAGGAGTGCGTATATGCTACCCCACTGTGCCTGCACACAGGAGCGAATGAACATCACGCGCACAGGCATACCTCTCTGCACGGATCCTTCTAGTTGCCACCTTCATCGACATCTTCGTTGGCCTCGATGCCGGACACAAGATTCACTGCATGGTAAGCATACCATCATAGACTTGGGCTCTCCTTCGACAGCTTACACGCCGCATATCGTAGGTACAGAACACCCTGCTCTACGTGAGCTGACAACTCCTTCGACAATGCCCATCGACCTGATAACTTCATAGGCTCTTCCGGCCTTGGCCGCACAATCGGCAACGGTGTTGATCGCCACCCGAGTGTGAGTGCGATGTCCATCTTCGCCGTCTGCAGACGACCAAACGGGACGCAGTATCGCAATCTGGGATTGCAGGCCGTCCTTGGTTCTTGTTTCAGTCGTCGGGCTCTTGGCACAATTGTCGTTTGTTGTGTACAGTACGTCGCGCTACAGAGTCTACCCTCTGTGCAACGTGTCCACCCAGTTCTCCAGCTCTGACGAAGGTCACTGCGGTATGGGATCCCGAGGACGACACCTGCATGGTGGTAGCAACCCAAGTCGCGGCTCCGATCAGCACGGCGCTTCTCTCGGTTGACCTCTGTCTACTGGGTCTGATGATCGTCGGTCTACTTCGTCGGCGAGATGCACGCCATTTCAGTCTCTGGCGGGTCTTGTGGGGACAAGGTTGGCTCTGGTTGACGGTTGCAACTCTTTCCGGCGTGCCTCCTGTGGTGTGTCATCCGTATCGTATCCAGGTGCGCACACAATGATGCCGAGCTGTTCTGCAGGTATTCTTGTACCTCAACTTAAACCCCTTTATGAACGTGGTACGTGTCCTCGCGACGAGACGTATCGCCCGCTCACTCGGCCTCGTTGCGTGCAGATGTTCCTTACTCCACAACGTGAGTACGTAGTCGCCAATTCGAGACGTAGATGACAGATGCTCTGCGAACATAGTGCTCATTTCGTGCGCGTTTCCCTCCATAGTGGACCAAGCTCGGACCTGACGTCAAACAGTGTTGTCGGAGCGACGAGATTGTACCGCTCGCTTGCTAACTTCACGCATGGAAAAGACAAGTACGTCTCGTCAAACTTCGCGGGGATTGTGCTGAACACTGTGCATCACAGCGAGTCCTTCCTTTTCAGCAAGTCGGTGCCAAGTATCATACGACCCACCATCGCAATTGGACGCGCGCAAACGCCTGTCATCGAGATAACTGTCGAGCGAACGTATCTGCAGAGGGTCGATGGTGATTCTGGAAATAGAGCGTTCAAGGCACCGTCTCCTGACATTGACACCCGCAGTAAAGTCAGTGCTATTCACGACTAGGATACCGCCAGGGTCGAGCTGGTCGGGATCGCTTGACGACATGTAGGACATGTACGATATTGATTGAGCTAAGAGCGTAAATAACGAAGCATCATATTCGAGCCTGCGAGCATCAACGATAAGGGTTATGGCTAGGCAGTAAGTATGCACAACAGCAGACTTGAAACCAGAGCAAGGGACCTCTAGCATGGGGTCCAAAGGTACACTATCACCATGGATGGCCGTCTCTGTCGTACTCATGACGGAGGCGGTCCAGGGGGAGGCGGAGGCGGAGCAGCGTCACTTGGCGGAGGAGGCGCCGGCGTTGCGGCAGCCGATCCGTCGGCATTAGGCGTCGCGGTGTACCCTTGCTGAGCATAATACTGAGCGTACTGTGCCTGCTGCTGAGCTTGCCATTGCTTGAACTCGGGCGAGTTGACATCGTAGCCGTATGCCGCCCTGTGGTGGTGTATTAGGCTCAGGGGAAACAGGGTATTGAGCAAACACATACCAGTATGCAGCGTACGCATCCGTGTCCGACGGTAGCGGAGCGGCTGATTGCTGCTGCTGTGCACTGCCATCCGGAGGAGGCGGCGGTTGCTCGCCCGGAGGGGGAGGCGGGGCTGAGCCCGGTGGTTGAGGTGCGTATCCGCCCTGATAGTCAGTAGCGTCAGTAATCTATACACACCGGGCAGTCCACAGGCGCAAGAGGCGAGTAAGAATTGGAAGACGCGATCGCCTGCAGGACCAGAATGAGCGAATGATACATACGCTCATGGCGGCAGTGTAGGCGGCGTACTGCATCTGGGCGTGATGCAGCTCCATCTGCTGCGCTTGAACTTGTTGGAGAGCCTTGGCGTGTTCTCCGCGTACGACCTCGAGTAGGTCGTCAGCGAGGAGTTTAGCACGCGCGATCATGTTCTCGTCGGGGCCGCTGTTGAAATATCAGGATTGGAACGACACTGTAAAGGACGCGGGCATACGTGATGTGAATATGCATGGGCTCGTCAGATTCCCTCCCCGTCTCTTGGTCTACAAATCCGGAGCCAAGGCCCTTGATCTGCACACGAGTGCCTGTCTCCTGCTGGATATACTTTACAAACATACCCTGCGAAGATATTCTGAGTGGCTACGCAAAAATGACCATGTACCTTGCTTACGGTTGGACCAACGACCTTTGCACGGACGTTGAAGTTGCGCAAAGACTCGATTCCCACCGGCACCTTCTCTTCAGGCCATTTCCTCTGCAACGTCATGTTAATAGGTCGATATAGCTTGATATGACCCTAGATAGACTAACCCTCTCCCTTCCGCGAGAGCTTTTATCTTCGACGAGCGAGCCCATATCCAGGTTAATGAGCTCGTTAACTTTTGCCACGGCCTTGTCAAGCATTTCTTGAGTCGTGGCGGAGATGTGCAGGTACAGGGGAGGGTCGCGCTCCGTAGCTTTAGAGCGGTCCGGGTACCAAGTCCCCTTCGTACCAACAGATGCACCTGTCTCGTCGTGAATCTAGTGGGCATCAATCAATATAACTATTTGCTCCAGATATCAAGCAGTTGCGTACCTGCTGCTGCGTCGAACCCTTGGTGAGGAGGTAGCGGTTTCGCTGGTCGTTAATGTCGATATCCTTCACAAAATCGCCATCGTGCGGATCCTTTCCTCCAATCCCTCCAGCGCCACCAGCAGAGAATTGTGCGGCAATCTTGGCGGCAATTGCTGCAGCGGCAGCGGCAGCGGTTGAGGCGTCGCGGGACTCCTCAGACTTTGCGACTTTTGGGGCACTTTCTGGCGTAGCAGAGCCATCGGGGGCAGCCTCATCCCATTTGCGTTTCGAGGACATGGTAAGGAAGAGGTTGGGGTCGGTGGTGGTGAGAGACAAGCAGCACGCGGCAGTTGCCGAGCGGCTGCCAGCACCGAAGTGGCGGCTCGGCGCGTTCGCGCGACTTGCCCTTGACCATGATGATGCACGGTAGCGGATTCTTCTCGCAAACGGCGTACTTGCACTATTGGCTTAGCATCTACGCATACGGAATGAATCTCATGTCTCATACACTCTGGCGTCGACTGGACACGTCGTCCTCTTCTAGTTCTACGGTCGATAGTAAACACACGTCGAGAAGATGCGCCAAATAGTACCAAGTTCTTGCTACTCGATGACCCATAGGAATCAAGGCTCCCCATAGCCAGCCTGATACTACATGCTTGCACGAGTAGCGAATCAGCGCGCCGTATCCTGCACGGTCACGAGAGTCGAGGTCCAGCGGAAGCCGGGTGTCGTCGGCCCGGATGGACCGGTTGAGAGCATACATAATTCGAGATCACAGAAGCTCTACTTGTCCTACACCGAGAGCCCCGATGGTCACACAAGCACAGATGAAAGCCGTTTACTACCACAGTGTACGTGCGCCCTCCGAGAGTGCGCGGGATCGCTTGCTTAAGCGTCTACCAATTCAGCCACGGAACTTCGAAGTTACCAACGTACCCGTTCCTCAAGTCGGAGATGATGAGGTCCTGATCAAGGGTAAGTGAGTATGCGCGCAGCGTTCCATCATCAATGCTGACATCGCCAATAGTGTCCAGCTGCGGTTCGCGATCATCTTATCAGTATGCTCAAGTAGGCCATTGCTCATGATCCCGGTCCTATACAGGCATATGCGGTACCGACGCCCATATACATCACGGGGACTTCATCGCTGCGTTTCCTCTCATTCCGGGCCATGAAGTATGCGGAACTGTGGAAGCAGTGGGCAAAGATGTCACCGGATTCGAACATGGTGAGCGCGTCGTAGCAGACCCAAGTCTGGTCGTAAGTGCTTTCACTCTCGTCCACGTCTTTGGCGCTGGATGCAAGTAAAACAGTGCGACAATTGCTTCTATTGCCGCAGAGGGCAACCTCTCCTGTGCGAGAACTATCTCGGACGCGGGTGCAACTTACCAGGCGGTTTCGCCGAATACGTGATCTTGTGAGTGACTCTTACGTCGATGATCGTACGATTGGAGTCGCTAGACCCTAGTACTCATGAACTTCTATAGTCAAGCGAAGAAGGTTTATCCGATCCATAATCTTTCAGACGAGGAAGCAACTTTGGTCGAGCCCACGGCGTGCGCTATACATGGCATGGACAAGCTCCAAACGACCGTCGGAGTGGAGGTGCTCATCATCGGTGCCGGTCCGACCGGCTTAGTACTTGCCCAGCTACTCAAACTGAACGGCGCTTCGCGGGTCGTTATCGCGGCTAACAAGGGTACCAAGACTGAGCTAGCGCGGAAACTAGGAGCAGGGGACGAACTTATGGAGTTGGATAGAGAGAACCCCGACTCTCAATGGGCTAAGATCAAGGAAGCGAACCCGTGAGATTCGTCCGTGCCGCCTGCCTCATCCCCTGACGAGCTCTTGCGCTAGATATGGCTTTGATATTGTTGTCGAAGCTACCGGCGTTGAGGGGGTGGCTCAGCATGCGCTCGACTACGTTCGCCGTGGTGGCAAGCTGCTCGTCTACGGGGTCTACGACAGCTCCGCACTGGTACACTGGTCGCCCTCGAAGATCTTCGGAGATGAAATCAGGGTGTGTGCTCTGGCTACCGTCCTCTGCTCTTGCTCATCACGTCATGCTGCCAGATCATTGGCTCGTTCGCACAGATGCACTGCTTCCCACGGGCCATAGCATACCTTGAAAGTGGCAAAATCGACGTGAAAGGCATGGTACGTTGCCGCATATGCCGTTCATCGGAATTCGTGGACTCGTACTCAACAGTCGCAGGTCACGGATGTTTTCAATTTGGACCAGTATCAGGATGCGCTTGACAAGATGAGCAGCCGAGGCGCGGTGAAGATCGCGGTGAAACCGTTTTGACGAGCTTCTCTATGTGCTCTGTAGCGGCGCTTGCGCTTTTGTTCATCTTGATGGCTGTACGTGATGAACAACGAAAGAAGCATGACCTGCGATAGCAGTTCGACATCCTCGCCTGACGACTCCGGCGATCCCGCTGTTCGTTCACGCTTCCGGACCATACTCCTCTGTTGCGAAGTCCGTATCGCCCGTTACCACGGGCCCACAGCTGCCCGTCCATGTCATAGCACTTTCCCGACTGGCTGAAGATGATGTGTTCGGCGCCTAAAATCTTATGTCGTGGTCAGAAGATGCATCTTCGGGCAATGGTACCACATGCTTTCCCGGTGCGAAACTTGCTTCGTCCAACTTTGCCTTGAAGCTTCTGTGCCATATAGCGCCCGGTAAGGCTGCGCGATTCCTCGGTACACAGGGGTGGGATCTCCATGTGTACCACCCCCACCTTCCCGACCATATAAGCGACGCCATCGCTTCTCATCGCGCGCGCCTCTCTCCTGCTTCTCCATCCCCGCTGCTAACTGTTGCATCATGGAGAAAGGACCCAATGACGCGTTCTACGCCGGCATAGCTCACACCCAGAACAAGGACGTCGCGCTCGATGTAGAGCGGATGCCCACCAAGGATACTGAATTCTCGGGCGATAGAGATGTTTTGCCGGACGGCCTGATCGCGCCGACTGAGGAAGAGCTGGAAACGCTTCGTCATGTGGCGGGGCATGTGAACTGGAGCACTTACAGTGAGTGAGAAGATGTGGATATGTTGCAATTGAGCTTGACGTGTTGCAGTGATCGCGGTTATCGAGGCGGCGGAGCGATTCAGTGTGCGTTACAGCCGTTTTCAATGAAGTGCGGAATCGCGAATCGCGCCGCGACCTCCCAGAAAGCGTGGGCCAGCGGCAAATGCGCCTCCACGATGGAGCGGGTTCGATTCCCAGCGCTCCCACTCAACTGCATGGTTTATTCCTTTTCACTAGGCCTATAAGTCAGCGCCCAAAAACTCAGTGCACTGTCCCGAAGGATTATTAAACTTACTGTCAGAGGTGCTAGGAGATCTGAGCATAAATACGATGCAAGTAATAGTTTGTCGGGAGCTCGGGATCGAACCTGGGGACGCGTCGGCTCTGGGCCGTGCTTCCGAGGCGCGTCGACGCGATTTGCGTTTCCGCACTTCATTGAAAACGGCTGTAATCAATACTTTTGTTGTGTCCATCGGTTGATCGAGATGTATATCGTGGGTAGTACTACGGTGCGTTGCGCCGGATATGACAAGTGGGAATGTGTTTTCTCATGCTAAATGGGTGTTCTAGGTAGCACAATCGTCTTTGTCAACTTCATTCAGCAACCTCGACCGGAGAACTCCAGCACGGGCGCTGGAGGCAATGGTCAATCTGGCGCCCTCGGGAAAGGCCAAAGGACTTCAACTGGTCTGACAACCTTACTTCAGGTTCGTCTCAGTTGCATTCTTCCAACTTGTACCATACTCATATTCCCTGCAGTTCTGGGTACGTGAAGGTTATCTGTCATATGGTGAACGCATGATGACACGCGATGACATGACAGGCCTACATAACACCACTCTTTGGTACGGTGACGGCGTTCGCACAGCCAGCTGCGCTATGGTGCTCACAAATCATGTAGGCGCATATGTAGCGGACACTTACTGGGGCCGCTTCAAGACCATCGCTGTCTCCGTCGCCATTGCTCTGGTTGGACACGTGGTCTTGATCATTAGTGCCATACCGCCAGTCCTTGAGAAGCCCAATGGCGCATTGGGAGCTCTCGTCGTTGCGATTTTGATTATGGGACTTGGGACGGGCGGCTTCAAGAGCAACATCTCGCCTTTGATCGCAGAGCAGCAACGGAGCCTCAAAGTAAGATACTCATGACACGCCACGAACTTGACAATGGGCTAACTGTGTACTTAGCCGTATGTCATGACTAAAGCCAACGGTGAAAGAGTCATCGTAGATCCTGCCTTGACGACGTCTCGCGTCTACATGTACTTTTACTTTGTGCGTACCTCAATGCGCATTCGGATTGTGCTCTAACCGCGACCAGTTCATCAATGTTGGATCGCTGATAGGACAAGGTATGTGGATATCTGGACGAATGCATTGCAATCTTCACTGACGCGTCTCGTCCTTAGTAACTATGGTATTTGCGGAGAAAGTAAGGCGCCGTTTAGTCGAGCTGGCCGATATCCCAGCTAAGAGCATCACAGTTCGTCGGATTCTGGCTTTCATTTACCCTACCCACGATTGTCTACCTCTGCTGTCCTCTCGTCCTCTACATTGGACGCAATCGCTACCGCCATACCCCACCTACCGGCTCGGTACTCGGAAATGCCCTTCGGCTCTGGAAGTTGGCATCGAGAGGACGTTGGTCAGCCAACCCTGTGAAGACGTCAAAGCTTCTGAGGGCACCTGACTTTTGGGAGTCGGTCAAGCCCAGTAATTTCAGCGTACAGGACCGCCCAAGCTGGATGACCTTTGATGATGCCTGGGTCGACGGTCGGTCGAACTTTGTCAGAGTTGTCATTAGCCAGACTTCTGACAAGCAGACAGAGGTCCGACGCGGTTTCAAGGCGTGCACAGTCTTCGTCTGGTACCCGCTATACTGTATGTGTCAATGTGAAGTCATACACTTTCACCTTCTCACCACTCGTCTGTGATCAGGGCTCGCATACAACCAGATGGTCAACGTAAGTGGAGTGTTATGCATGGCACCTGCCACATCACCTCATCTCCCACCTACATAGAACCTCACCTCTCAAGCCGCAACAATGGAGCTTCATGGCGCCCCCAACGATGGTTAGCCGAGATATTTGTACATGCGTCCAAAATACTGACCGCTTGCTGTGTGTAGTCATCAACAATCTAGATCCTCTGGCTCTGATCTTGTTCATCCCCGTATTCGATGCTTTCCTGGTACGTGCATACGTGCATCGGCTGAAAGATGGTGCCAAACGTGCTGATCGGTTGGCTTCAGTATCCATTCATGCGCCGTGTCGGGATAAACTTCTCCCCTCTTCGTCGTATCACTGCCGGATTCATGGTAGGATCTGCTGCAATGATTTGGGCTGCGGTGACACAGCACTACATCTACAAGGTGCGCGTGGTGCAGCGCATTGTACCTGTTCTCCCAGTTTAATGACCTACGTACTCGCAGATGAGTCCATGCGGATCCAGCGCCGGGACTTGCGACCAACCTGCACCCATCAATGTGTGGAGCCAGACTGGTGCATACGTGCTTATCGCTGCGTCTGAGATCGTAAGCGAGCACATCCCCATGGTGTGGAACGCGGTCTCACCGTACCCCATAGTTCGCAAGTATCACTGGCCTCGAGTACGCCTTCACCAAGGCTCCCGCAAACATGAGAAGGTTCGATTTACACCGAACCAACGATACCTGCCCTCTGACATGCCATCGTAGTTTGGTTATGGGTGTTTTCTTGTTCGCGCAAGCTGTCGCGGCCGCGATCGGAGAGGCTTTCACGTCTCTATCTACAGGTACGTTTCTCATCATGGCTTGACATACTGTATCTAACCCTCACTGTAGATCCCGTATGTCTTCATAACGCACGTCTCCCGATCCCCACTAACCACTCTATAGCTTCTGGTCTGGAACTACTCGGTCATGGCAGCACTCGCGGGCATCGGCGGCATCCTCTTTTGGGTGTCGTTCCGCAGTCTCGATGCCGAGGAGAAGAGACTCAACGAGCTCCCGCAGGCGAAGTATACTGCGGATGATTCGAGTCGCGAATTCGAATAAATTGGAACGGCTATTACATGTAAAATACAGCAAACATCATGTCGATTCATGCGACGTCGGAATTCTCGGGCTTCGTGTCCGAAGGTGGGAAGGCGTGGTGAATGCGCTGGTGCTCGTTCTTCCATTCGTCGAAGCCGATGAAGGGTACTTCGCCGCACAGTCTGCGCGTGATAGCATGTAACTCGTCGAGACACTGTAGCCGATCCAGTCAGAGGGCGTGCTTGATACAAGCGGAGGCGATTACGCACTTGGGCCAGCTGTACCACGGAGATGACAGCAGACGTGTAGAATAGAGCTTCATAAGACCCCAACTCCTTCGCTATGCTCTGTCCCGATTGTTGCTGCTGAGAAGCGATAGAGCGATGGTATAGGAGCCGGTCAAGAAGTTGGCGAGGAATGACGCCGTGAAGGGGTTCGCCTCGACTGAGCGAATGTGATACTAGAGAAAAGACTGACAAGACATCGGAAATCTACTGCTGTTTCAGATGATGCTCTGCGGACCGAAAGCCAACACGCTCACGAAGTTCGGGTTTACTATCTGCGTCTCATGCAAGAGCTTCCTGCGCCATTCAGCGTCGACTTTCAATAGCGACATGCCCATCTGTGAACGGTATGAGCATTCGGCTGAACCGATACCACGCAGTAGATCATTGGACACGTACGAGCGCAAGAACAGCAACCATATCCTGTTCAACTTCAAGCATCGCCTTGTAATCTTTGTATGGCCACTCTCCGAGAATAGCGGCTTCCCACCGAGCGCTTTCTACAACATCATTGAGGGACAAAAGCTGTGTCGCAACGGAGACGAGCTGCGTCTTGAGACGCTGGACTGTGGTCGAGTCCTCGGTCAGCCCATCGGACCGATCGCCATCAGTTCTATTTCCTAGAGGCGTGTCAAAGAGTGCGGACTTCGAACCGGATAAGCAGACGAACCGATCCAGGTTGTGGTCAAGTCGAGGTAGATGTTAGACAAGCCGCTGATGGCTGTCGCATTCCGAACGCGTACCGCCTTGCGCGCGCTCTTCGGTGGAACAAACATGACGATGAAGGATGCTACGCAGCCGATAACTACGAGTAGAAACCGGCGCCAGGCAATGCTCCAGCCGTAACCAAAGGAGATGACTGGTAAGTGCGTATTCAACCATGAATAGCCGATGACCAGGGCTGCTGTCGCCTGCAATGGCCGTATCAGAATGAGCCCCAGTCAGAAAAAGAGAGACGCACGTTGAGTATTAAGGCAGATGGCATGTGCTTTGCAGGTACGAAGACACGAATGAACATCAGTGGCGCGAGAAACACGGCGGAACTAGCTGCAAATCCGTAGGGATTTCCCGTGCCATGCCCATTTCCTGTGCATGATCAGTATCGCATCGTATTGAACGATGGCTCATGCTCACCGATATACCATATGAGCAATCCGACCACAAGTCCGGCTATGGTTCCGAGTATGCGTGTAAAATAGCTGGCCATTCAGCGTGAGCTTTGAATAAGCCCAAGCATATTGGAGAAAAGCATACGTACACCGATAGGTGCTCGCCTATGAAGTAACCAATAGTCATTTGAGCCTGCAGACGATCGAGTCAGAGATGCGCCAGTGAAAACCACGAAGGCTGACCATGATCAAGCCCCAGACACCCTTCTGCTTATAGTAGAACTCTGATCAAGACCCCGTCAGTTATCGCAAACGATGCAGCAGCGCGGACGGCCCACCGGCTGAGGTTTTAAATACGGCAGGGAGCCATAACGCAAAGGTGACAACGCAGTACCTGAGGACATACTACGGAGTCTTTAGTGCAAGAAGGGGAAAAGCAGCGGACCACTTACAAGACCATTTGGAGAGAAAGACCACGCGTATGCCTGGCGCATAGTAGAGAATAATCGTTGAATCGGCCCGCGTACAGACCGAGTGTCAGGGTCCTTCCCTAAGGCAGCGGTGAGACAGATTCCTCGTGGATGTTGCTGGGCCGGACTCACTATAACTTGCGAAGTCCGTCTGCCCAACAGGAACATCCTCTTGCGCAGCAACTTCCTCCTCTTCCTCAACGGGGCGCTTCGTCATGGCGTGGGCAAGCGCTCGAAGCCCGGTCGGTGCCCATAGACGATTACGCGCGCGTTGGGACAGCAGTGTGCGTACATGTTCCGTGAGAGCTAGCGCGGCTTCCGCCACCAGTACAAGTGAAGCAGAGTAGACGTAGTTCACATGCAAGCCTGGCAGCATAGGGATTCCTTTGCTCTGGGATTGCAGTGCCGTCTGATAAGGGGCCAGTAGCTCTAGACGCCTAGTAGCCTTGAACTCCTTCAGTGCTTGGCTCAAAGCATCACAGGCATTGTCAAGCTGCGAGTCGATGACGGAGGAGTCCTTGCGCTTCGTCCAAGGCGTTCTATAGCGATTTTCGTTGGCGAAAGCAAGGGAAGCCTGAACAGCAGAGATGCCGTCCAGCATGCTCTTGCGCACGTCCGCCGTCGTAGATTGAAGTACAGGAAGTAGGTCCGCGAAGTGCAGATGATGTTCCTCTTGAATCGCAGTGTGCCGTGTTCGCCATTGCTGGATCAGGTATGTTTCCGTAGTCGAGGGAATGGACCTAAGTGATGCTTTCGATGAGCCATCTGATGCCTTCTCGGAGTCAGAGTCGTCGTTGTCCTCAGTCGGCGTGCCTCGCGCTCGGGTGTACGACTTGTGCGACAACTTCACGAACACCATCAAGGCGTCTGTACACTGATATGTCAGAGCATGCATATGAATGGGACGCAAATGCCGTACTGAGTCGCGCGACGACGTCTGTCAAGGGGTCTTGGAAGCTTGCGACATCTTCTCCGCTCATGCGGCCCCACGTGAACTCGGCGTTAAGCAAGCCAGCTTGCGATTTCACTGTCACAATAATCAGCACATGCATAGAGACACTCAAGTGAGGACTCACGGCCGCGCAGAAGAGCGAACATTGCTGTTCGGAGTGTCTGTGCTTTCTCAAGCTTTTGACCCATTCCACGGGAGTCTAGCAGTATCTCGTTTTGCACAGACATGACGGCCGTGACGACACCCAGTAAACGAGAAAGCAGTGACAGATAGGCGTGATTGACGGTCTGCGGGAAGATGAAGATGATGACAAAGATGGCGATGGCACTGTACATCGCCGCCGATATGAGCAGACTATTCAGTATCAGATACTGAGGTGCAGGGAATAAGGGCCCGATCGTCTGAGGAGGCTCAGCATCTCGACAGTACCATGAACGCAGATTGGAGCAGTCTCACACAGAAGATATCAATCGCTATCGTTCCGAACAGCGAGAAAAAAATCAGTGGTGGCGCATAGGTTCGTACTAGTCCAAAGAAGAAACATGCGGCGATGAGAAAGACACCGTATACGACAGAAGATCTATGATGGGGGCATGAGCGGTGTAGGGTTGCTCTGAGATACTTCATGACATACCGAGTGTCCAGAAAGAGCCCCTGAAAAACGTCCAACTGTATCACGGCTTCAGGGTTCGCGTAACCCGCGGCACTAATTTGGGTTAGCTTGCTACCATCGCTATGCTGGGTGAAAAGGGACTTGCCTTTCTTGAGCCTTCAAGAGCGTACTCTGTAAGAGATGTTGATCACGGGCCGCCAATGCCGCCCGCATTGCGGCGGCTCCCAACGCCCATCCCATGCATGTTCCGCCTATCGCAGTGACCAGCATCTAAACACTGTTATTATAGGGGGCCATGACGAGAGCAAACGCGGGCGCACGATGAGGAACAGCTGGATAGGAGCAGACGCGGGTATAAAAGCAGTGCCCATGAGTAACGCGTAGAATGCCCTGGTGAAGACGTGCGCGTCAGCATTGCTCAATGACTGGTGCATCATAGAGCACATACGTGTTCCCCATGGTCGTGATCGAAGCGTTTGGGAGTAAGAGTATCAGAGCAGCCCATGCAGCGAGCCAAGCGCGAAACCAAGTCTTCAGAGATCGCGACGACGTCAGATTACTCGACACCCAGTCCGGAACGACGCCCAGCAGCCGCTGGGCAACGCCTTTCGAAGGCTTGGATGCGTCCGCCATGATAGCGGAAGAAGAGAAGTGGCGTGGCGTGTTTGGGGAATCCGTGCGCCTAGTATACGTTCAACGCGCTCGGAACAAAATGTTGGTTCACCCCGGGCCACAAGTAATTGCATGACGGGATGTGTCTTGATGCTCTCGGAACAGTCGCCGTCGGCCCGTTGTGCGTAGGAAGGCCTTCAAGGCACTCAAGCATAGTATGAGAGGAGCGGGAAGAGCCAGTTGCAAACCGTTACACGGGGCCCGAGTGAGGCCGTCAAAGCATGATCGACGTCGGAGGATGAGTTGCTGAGGTCATTGCTCGTACGTACTAACCGTGATACCCGTCGTGGGACAATGACGCCGCATACGGCCCGCGGCGCGTGTTCAAGTGCGCGCCAGTGTCGGCCAGTTTGCGCCTAGCGAGTCGGACTCTACTCATCAGAGTTATGGTGCAAGCCATAGTGGTGCCACTTCTAGTTCTACGTACGTAAATATAGAGAAGGATCTCACTTCCGACCGCAGTGACTGCGGCCTGGAAGCTCAAGATGATCATAACGGGTGACTGTGCGATGTAGCGGTTATA
Source organism: Peniophora sp. CBMAI 1063 (assembly GCA_900536885.1). NCBI lineage: Eukaryota > Fungi > Basidiomycota > Agaricomycetes > Russulales > Peniophoraceae > Peniophora > Peniophora sp. CBMAI 1063. Next base: position 237,580 of record UWZB01000146.1, read on the forward strand.
TAGCGTATATGCAAGGCAAAGTTACAACTGTTCCGTAAACCCTAGCTCCTCCTCGACTCTCCGTGCTCTTGCAGCAAGATCCTCAAGCGGCCAAGCCATGGACGTAACCTGCGCAGACTCATCCCCTCCGGCATGACGTGCCCACTCCCGGTCATCTTGAGTCCGCACGCCACTCGTATCTGTCAACTCGAACGTATCATCCGTGAAGTCGTCGACTAGTCCGAGACTGATGTCGAAGCCGTCCTTCTTTGCCCCCGGCGACTTTGCGAAAGCCATAGTCGGTAGGTTCGAAGAGGAACCCGAGTTCTCCGTGCGGCCGTGTACGAGTTCCCTCAGATCGAGTAAGAAGTGCGTGACAAGGACCGCAGACAGCCTACAGGACGAGTCAGCGACTACCTGTGCTCAAAATGTGTGCTTCATTACGTGATCAGCCAGTTGTTCAGGACCAAGCTGTATACGCCCTGCGGAAGCTGAATCGAGGATCAGTAACAGCTCGAAGAAAGGAGAGTCAGACTAGAACGCACCCAATAGATGACTATAGATGCTATTTGCAAGCCTGTGATGATGCTGTTCACGTTTGTCAGACGGTGCTGGCGATCTCTGAGGAAAGACGTACAAGAAGTATAGAGCGCCGGAACGGATGATGAGTTTGCCGATATGCTGAGAGCTCAGACGCCTGAATCCGCCCATATCTGAGATCATGCGGATGACGCCCCAAGTTATCAGAGCCGACGAGAGCACGTCGAAGACCAGTAGAGACAGGAAGGTAACAACGAATGCTGGAGGCGGCCTGTCAACATCAGCCGCACTCGCGGAGGGAAGTCACTGGCATACATCTAAGCAATGGGGCATAAGTGTGAGACTATGCAAGAGCGATGCGCGCACTTACAAAGGATTGGATGCTTCAGTGCACGACATCTGGGCAGTCTGTACCTGGTCATCATGCGTAGTGAGCCAAGACGTCGATGGTTGGCTGGTCCGAGTAGCGTACCACGTCCAGAATGATCGACATGAGGCCGACAACAGCGAGAAAGCCAATGGCGAGGTAGGCAATGAACACCTTGGGTACAACAACATATGCACGCATGATGAAGGATACTGTCAAGACTGTATTAGGTGACAGGACCTCCCAACTAGGAAGAGCTATACCCACAGACGATAGCAATGCGTGTGAATGTAGTCGATAAGGTGAAGCAGAATTGACTGATAGTGTCGCAACTTGTCGGGGATGTCAGCACAATCCGACTTGAAGCTACTGTGTGAATGTTGCAAATGCTCACTAGGGGATGGGTCAGCTCATGAGCAATGGCGTCGAGGTGATGCACAACTGACCTGAGGGGTTGTCGGCGTATATGCGATGGAGAATATCTGATACGCAAGTACTGGGTAGCGAACGGCATAGTACAAGACGCTGGACACCCGGAACTTCGTATTCCAGACGTAGCGCGACTCGCGCCCGAGGCATATCAAGATATCGTAGACGATGAGCGCTATACAGATCGCCGTGAGTTCTGGGGTGCTGTTTACCATCCAATCTCGAATTAAGATTCACCTACTCGCGCTACGCCCACGTACATGCCGATCTGCCTGATTCGGATTAGTCTTGGCGATTGAGATCGTGAAGAGAGTAGTGCTCACGCTTTACGAGCCGCATGTGCCGAGACGGCAGCAGCCAGCACATTAGCGTGGAGGGAGACAGCGCCGGCCATTCGACGCAAGTTGTTGCGGACGGTTGCAGGGTCAAGACCGCGTTCGCGCCCGGCGTTAGAGAGCGGCCAAGCTTTATATGACCACAACGTGTTTTCGGCGACGGTCCATCGCCTCGCTGTGCTCTGTGCATGGTTGGTACGACGCTATCTTTGTCGGATGTCGTGATGCTCCATAGCCAGAAACCCTCCAGTCCGATCGCCCTGAAGAAGGCAGCAGGAACAGGGCCGACCGGATCTCGTCTCCTGCGTCGCTTTCGTTACGTTCCTCCGACATTGTAGAAGATTGTACAATAGAGGGCATAAAGTGTATGTTCGAGAGGGCCGCGATAGCTACGCAGTCGTTTGCCCGGTATCAGGCCGCACAGAAGCAAACATGATCACAGCCAATGCGATAGATGATACAGAGGCCGGGGTTGAAGGTACGTTGATGGGCGTTAATCAGGAGGAGATGATGCGCCCAGATTGTTACATGTGTGGCCTATGTAGCGTTGAGTTCGCCGCTTTGGGTCTTTATCAGTAAACGCAGCCCGTCCCTCGCGCGAATGTCGGTGCCGCGATCTTGCCGTGTGCGTCGGTACAAAGGCGTCCATGACTTCCGCTAGTCCCGTTACAAGAATAGATCCATAGTGTATATGTGCGCCCATCAGCCAGCTCCGCCCCTTGACAGTGAGATTAAGACGCCTAGTGGAGGAGGGAGGAGGCAAGGTGAGATGTGGGCCGGGTCTGCCGCGTTACATAACGATCAACGTCTCGCTGTCACGATGAGAGCGCGTCACCGAAGCGCGCGTGCCTCGACGCGACTTCATCGGTCACCGGTCACCACCACCGTTGAGCAATAGGACTACCTGCACCAGTATTGTTGCTCTCTTCCGGACGTTGTTAGACATAGGATATGTCTCCCAATAAGCTGCTGAGTAGCGCGCAACTGAGCGAAGCGCGACTCACGCAAGCTCACCTGTCTAGGTTGCGATTTGATCGTACGTCTGTTCGCATGTAGACGCCAACATTGCAGGCTGACAGACACCTTCAGCCCCAAAACGATCGAAAGACGGACGTACATTATCACACTTGCCCAATGAGGTATTCGCGATGATCTTCGAATACTTGTTGTCGCCGCGGGATTGTCCTGAAGACGAGGCCAAAGCCGTTTATGATAGCCTCATACCCGTCTGCCGCTTCTTCCGCGCCCTCTTTCTCCCTTTACGCCTCCGTCATCTTGTTATACACAGCACGGCCCCTCGACACGTCGACTTCATCCGCAGTATCCAGGACTACCCCTTCCCTGCGCACAGTCTTCGTGCCTATATAGAGAAGCTCACCTTCCGTGATTGGCAAACATCTCCGCACGCGGACACAGGAAGCAACTGGGTCACATCTGCACTCCTCGCTCGATACATTCCGGTCCTGAGCTCCTTCCCCAACCTCCAAGAGTTGGACTTGACCGACGTCACCATCAGTCGCTCGTTCTTCGACACAGTAGCTTACCTCGGTAAACTCGAGCGGGTCTCCATATCGACATGCGATTTCTCGGAATTCGAGGATGCCGAGGATCCATACCCGATCGAGCCGCCAAGCACACCATGGACACACTTTCACTTCCGCCACAATCGTGGCTTCGAAGACTATATCGATGCGATGGTCGTCCTAATCTCGTCGCCATCCGTACAGGCATTCGAGTCGACGCATTGGACTCTGACATTTGCCTTGGCGCAAAAGGCAGATGTGTCTTTCGACGCTCTGAATGAGCTTGCGACACAGATCCCTTGTGCACCATCGCCGATACTGAGAGACTTCCTGGCCCGGACACCATTCATACGGGCCTTGCGCATCACCAGCCTCATCAGGATTGGCCCGGATGTGGGCGACCACGTCATAGCACGTGAAGTCGCTCGGCAACTCGTCGCCGTTCCACAGTCCGCTCTGCCCAATCTGACCACCGTGCAATGTCCGGAAAGCTTTTGCAAGGACCTCATCCGCGGACGCCCTGTGCGTAGTGTTGATCTCATGTCGCAGTTCTTGTACGCCAATGGGGATCTGTTTCACTATGAGCCGGAGAGGTTCGTGTTACAGGCACCCGACCCCGACCTGAGCCATTCCGCGGTACCCGTACAGCACCTCGCCTTCGGCTCGCTGTCCTTCGACAATCTGGTCCGTGGCTCTTATTTCGCGGACGTGCTTCTTGAAAGCTTGACAATCTATGTCGGAAGCCGATCCTTGGTCAGTTCTGCTTGCTCTTGATACGTGAAACCAATTGCTTATGCATCGCTCATCAGAGATTCCCCCAAGAGACTCTGAGATCAGAGTCAGAACTACCGGCGGCGGCAAACACGACAGTGAAGAGTATCAAGCTTGTCGTCCGCGGGTACGGCTTGGATTACGACTTCGACCGCGTCCAGTGCTTCCTAGGCGAACAAGCGAGACTATGCCGCTGGTTCTCCCGCGCCTTCACCGCCGCGCGCGAGATATCCTTCTACAAGGACATCTCATGGGTTCTTGACCCAGATGTCGGGGAATGGAAGCCAGACATCGCGCAGTCTGATCGAGTAAAGCGCGCTCTGCAAGAGGTCAAGGACAAGATCCCAGTCGGAAGGCACGCCTCGCAGATGCACCTGCATACGATATTTCCTGGACAGTTGCACGGGGACTGGCAGAATCTCAAGGGAGCTTACGAGTACGATGGTGTGACGAGTGCTCATCCGGAGCCCGAGCCAGGCGAAGAGGAGAATGTCATGTCGCATGCGGAGCTCCTGCGAGCACTGCAGTGGGCAACGTGAGCCCTAATTGGTACTTGGACAGATGTATGAAATAGTATCAATAGCAATAGACAAAAGACAAAAGATGACATGATCAGGCAACAGGCAAAGTATGTAACAAGGCACATCTACAGATTACGAACACGGTCCACAGTCCGTCTGAAAGCGTACTAGCAGTCGTGAATAAGAATTGATGGACGTCACGGTGATCATGGTTCGAGGATGATGAGGGCAGGGGATAGTGTTAGTTGTACATATAGACAGTAGACAATAGCAGGACGGCTCCGAAGTCGGGGACACAAGATATTCACACACAAAACGCGACACAACAGTATCGGAGTCAACGATGGGGAGGAGGGCAATGGGAAGGAGGGCAATGGGAAGGAGGGCATACAGATCACCGCCTATCCCGATCCCCGCGGTCCAACTCCAGCTTTCCAATAACCTCCTCACTCCCCACACTATCCGGCCTCCTCAAGCTCCCGCTCGACCCACTATACCCGCCCCTCACGCTCCCCGCATTACTCGTGCTCCCGCTCCTGCCCCCGCTCCCTCCCCCATACGCCCTCGAGCTCGACGCCGTACTCGTAGCCGTGCCCGTCGTGCTCTCCTCCGTGACCTCGCTTATGCGGTCCGCGCGCCTGAAGCCCGTGAACCCCGCCCTCCCACTCCCCTCTCCAGCCGCTGTAGAGGCAAAGGTGGAAGGACCCGGACTACTCTGCGTCCTCTCGCGCCTCCGACTCCCAAGCGCCCGCATACTCTCCGCAAACTGATCGTTCATACTACTAAGCTGCGCATCGATCGCCGCCTGGCTCGTCAGCATCTGCCGACTCATCCCCATGCCCCCTCCCCCAATCCCTCCCAGACCCAGCGCATTGCCCGCATCCGTGGGCGAAGTGATATCGACGACACGCGGAGACGAGGTGGTAGGCGGGATAGACGGCGACGCGCGTCTGGGTAAGCCGGGAGAGCCGAGCGGCGAGATGTTGCCCGGAGGTCGTAGTGGGCTTCCAGCATGCGACGCAGGCTGACTATGCGAATGCGCGCTCCCAAAGCTCCCCGCGCGCACATGCGGCGGTCGTCTCCCCAGCCCCGCACCCTGTTGCTGCGCAGAAGCCGCATACCCCGGATCAGCAGCCTGAGCAGCCAGCTCAGCCGGCGAATACGGGTCCGTCGTCGACGCGCGATAATGCCTGTTCAGCGGCCGCGGCGCGTCCGTGAGCGACACGAACGTCGACAGGTCGTCGTCCTCGAAGCTGCCCGCGCCACCGAGACCGGCGCTTGCAGCCGCAGCGGCGGAGATTGCCGGCGCCGACGGGCGCCTCTCTCGCGAACCGTGTAGAGCGCCCGTGCTCGATCCACTGCCCATGCTCCCCGGTCCGCCTGTCCCTCCGGCCCCGATGCTTCCTGGTACACCTCCGGTAGAGACCTCTCCGGAGTCGCGTTGTCGGCGGTGGCCGAAGGAGCTTGAGTAGCGTTTCGTGCCGCCGCCTTCGATACTCCTGCCTCCTGCGCTACCAGGTAGACCTGCGCCCTCCGGCAGTCCTGCTGATGTGGGAACAGGTGGGCTTGGTCTTCCGGGACCTTGACGGGCTGGGATGGGGCCGGTGCTTGTTTGGATGCCGCCTGTGGCAAGGCCCGAGGAGGTTATGGAGGCTGGCAGGGAGGGCAGGGGAACGGTGTTCATTGCTTCTTGACGACTTGATGTAGGTGAGGCGTGTGGTCTGGAGGGTAAAGGAAGTGTTCCGCCGCGGAGGGAGGGAGAGGGACTGTTGATCGAGGGAGACGAAGACAGGGTCGAGGACTTGAACGGGTTGAGAGGGTTCAGCTGTGGTCGGCGAATAGGTAGAGGTCCGGGTGAAGATGGCAAGTCCTGTAACGCATAGTAGAGCATAAGCATCATGGTTACGCGGGGCAAAGCGACACAAAGTCGGGACAGGGTAGATGTGGCGATTATGAGGGAGATCTCGTAGATGGATAAGATCTAGATAATAGAGAAGGTACTCACAGCCGCACTTCCACTCCTGACGCTGCCGGTACTCTCCTTTCGAAGCCTGGCCGCAGCACCCGGAATCGGGCCATACTCTCGACTACTCCCACTAACGCTCGGCCTCCCCGGACTCGCGCTGGCGCTCTGCACGGGGAAACTCGTGGTCCTCGCGTGTCTTGTCCCTACACTGCCTGGTACAGCCTGCGGCGGACTGGCCGGTAGACTTGTGCGCAGGGCCGCGGTGGACGGCTCGGAGGATAATGAGTCGCGAGTGTGGGATGTGGCATTGGCGTGCTTTACGAGTGTGGGCGTAAAGTCATTATCCGCATCGAGCGATAACAGCCGCGAACTGAGCAGGCTCTCGCGCTCGTCGACGCCGAAGCCATGCGGGTGCTCCAAGTGTCGCACGCTCAGGGATAATGACCCTGATGGATGGGGGACGCCTGGCAGGGAGACGGTGCGGGTGGAGAGTGGCGGCGCTGCGGGGCTCAACGCGCGTCCAAAGCCGAGCGTGCCCGCC
>UWZB01000146.1:244581-287169 GCA_900536885.1 Peniophora sp. CBMAI 1063
TCCCTGTGGCGGGACTCCGCACACGCAGAATAAGCCCAAAGCCCTGCGCGCGCCTAGCCAGCCGCCGGCGCAGAGACCATACCGGCAATACGCGCAACAGGGCGTAGACGGCGCGAAAGACGGCGATCCCGTGCTTGTACATCCCTGCGGGCGTCAAATCGCCTTCGTTGTTCGCATGCGTCGAGTTCCCAAAGGAGAGCGTCCATGTCTCCAATAGAACGAGCCGAGGCGTGGGTTCGACGGATACGCGCGGCCCGCCGTTGGGCTGCCGGTGGACGAGTACCTGGTTCGGCGCCAGCTCGGGCACGGACAGCAGTACCTCCAGCTCGAACGGCGCAGGCGTCGGTGGCGTGCCAGAGCTCAGGGCGCGGTACGGCGCCACGCTCTCCTTGTACGTCGCGCCCAGGTCGGGAGTCTCGAGATTAAACCATCTGTCCGTCTTGTTCGTTGTGGCGGGCGCGGGGGACAGGGAGCGGGCATCGTGCAGCAGGAGGCAGAGCTTGGAGTAGCACCGGTGCGCTATCTGGTCTGCCTTGGCCAGCTCATGGGTCATCGCAGCTCTCAGAAGAGTGGTGAGGAGGCCATCCTAGGGTTTCGAACGCTCAAGTGTAGGCTGGCCCGTGGATGCAACGCTGCAAGTGCACAGGCCCGTGCCTCGACGCGCCTCACCGACGCTCCTTCGCCCTATTTGGAAGGCGCCTTCCTCGCATCATCACTCACGTTATATACTCTCTACAGGCATTCCGACTACTCGTGGTCACCTGCCTCGGCAGTAAAATGTAGTGTAGACGGTCTCTGTGCTTCTCTGCGTGGGTCAATCAAGTTGTAGGCACAGCTGCCAGACCAAAACTCAGGCACACTCGATATCTATCGAAAGGTCCTGCCAGGACTCGAACCTGGGTTAGCGGAAATCTCCGTTGGTCAGAATCCGCTGTGATAACCACTACACTACAGGACCATTGAAGACTACTCTGAGGGGCTGTACACATTCTCAATTTTGGCCCCGGCCCTGGTGAAGTTGGTGCGCGCAGACACGCTGCAGCGCGGCTTGTCTTCTTCCGTCACCCTGATAGCCAGGGCACACACGCAGCGCGCACCAGCCAAGACATGACGAATAGGACGTTGAAAATGTCGAAGGCGGATGCGACATATACTGATTACCCCCTGTTCTATCAACATTGTCACGCGAGACAGGAAGTTCCATCCCAGTAACCAAACATCCAAATGACCCGCCAATCGAGCGGGCCAACGCTGTTCATCTTAGTTACTGGCACTCGACTGCAAATTGTGATGTCGGCTGGAGCCCCGAGAGGGAAGGGGAGAGGATCTACGCAGTCGCGTATCCATACACGCGATGAACACGGGCGAACGCAGACCGCAACTCTTCTACGTACGCGTTGTTCCATGGGACGTTCAGCTACTCAGTGTTGGCCTTCTAAATATGAGCATGTAGTCTCATGAGGCTGTGCCTGCCGCTTCGCTGTGTCCATGCAGCTTGTACCCCAACGGGCGTTTGCGTCGCACGTTGTGGATATACTCAGATCAGAGCACATTCTACAGGGTGGATTGAGCCGTAGACAACAGTTTTCGTTTTCCGATCTCAGGGAATGAAGCACACCCGTGACGGCCGACGTGGATACCAGTTTCATCTGCGGTTAGTTGTGTTACCCTCTCCTCGGATGGTACATAACTTTACCCCCCTATGCTGTGCACCGTTCCGCCTGCCGGTTCTCTTCTGTGGGTACATAAGTGTTCAGACTCTCCTCTCGTGACCCTTGTCTGATCCTACCATGTTTACCGTCGTGGAGAGGGAAGACTCGGGTACCGTTACTGAGATCGATATACATTCACCCTTAGATCCAGTGCGCCTCCTTCCATCTCTTGTGATACAATCAATCCTGTTTGGTACGCACCAATTCCCTCCTGTACCATACTAGTACTGAATACGTATAAGGTATCCTTGTGACGGTTCTTGGAATCATCATATATACTACATTGTTAGGTCGATCAGCTCTTCCTGTCTTTGATAAAACTGAGTGATTTTCTGCAGTCGAGCGGGGCTCAGACCTTTCAACGCACGCGTGAGGCGTCGTCTAGCGCGCGCATCCGCTTTAGCTGTGGTATTCACGATCTTCACCCTTGGTTGGCTCTTCAACGCGATCGAGGGAGGACACTTCGTGTACCAGGCTTTCACCGTCTGTATCAGTCACGCGCCATGCTTTCAATACTCTGAGATAGCGTCATCTTCAATTTATGGTCCAGTGATATCTGAATGTGTACTCTTCGGTACGTCAAGATCCTTGCGCCAGATAGTTGCGCGTTGGAATTGATTTCTGCCCGGCATAGGAATATTTTGCACGCTTGTTGTGCTGTCAATCCAGGCTTTCGCACACAAGAAGTCGCGCAGCAGATCACATTTGATGATGCTTATCGTCGCGCTGTGTATGTATACGACTTCGTTGGTTCATTGTGCAGGCCAGATTATCATCTTCTCTGGAAGCATAACCCAGCCCTTGAGTGTATCGGTACCAGGTCGCTTTATAGCCACAAGCCCGTTCACCCGCCTCGGATCTTTCTTTCTTGTCTCTATAAACGTCTTCGCCAGCGATGCTATCGTCCTCTGGCGCATGTGTGCACTTTGTCGGCACCACCGCGCCGCTGTCGTTCTGGCTCTGTCATTATTGCTTCCCACTGCCGCGCTCAACATTGTCAACTTGTCGAGAGAGGCTGCCGAAGATCCCCACTCGTTCTTTTGTGACGAGGTAGCATGCAATGACGAGCTTGCAAGCTTTATTGATCTGACGTATGGGATCATTATACTGGCGTTCAGCTTGGCAATCAACACTGGTCGTTGGATGGAGAACATGGCTTTACCGAAAGGATGTTCTGTCACATCTAGCCGCCTTCCGCCGCCATAGCATTGCGGAGAAGGTGATGGCCCTTCTAGTAGAGAGCGGTTGTATGTATTGCTTGATTTGGGTACGCCATCAAAGTCATTCCTAATCACTCTTTGTATCCTCATAAACTTCTTCACTCCAGGTCGCTTACCTTGTGATGAGTCTATTGTCCGGGTCCTCAGCTCTACTGCGGGTTAGCGTCTATTCACAGTTCTTCATCGGCACCGGATATCTCGACCGGATCATACCGCAGATAACAGGCATATATCCCACCATCATCCTCGTCATCGTTGCGCTCGAGCAGAGTTTTCTTGACAACGCACTCTCCGAATCGAAGCTATCAGATTTCGTTGCCGCCCGTCACATAGATCAGCACTCGCATTTCCACGATACGGCGGTCATCATTGAAGGCTCAACTCTCCCGGCGATGCATCATCGAGTCGAGCAGTTCACAAGAAGTGATGGGGCGATTATGGTTCTACGGGACGCCGAAAACTTGGATGAGGAGTCGGGGCGACAACTTCCCATAGCATCTCATGACGGCGGCGACCGCGCGTTGTGCGCGGCAGAAAGAGTGAGTCTGGAGCTGCTTCAGTCTCACATAGAACAGTGGTTCCTGACGATGCTTACCTTCACATTCACAGACAGTACCTACGATAGCAGTTCATAGTGGGGTACCGCAAGCGCCCAGCCCATGTGTTTTGCCAACCGGGTTGCATCCGCACGTCCGTCAACAGCAAGCTCCTCAGCTTTCAAGTCCAGAGTTAGGGCCCCCCTTTCTTGCTATGGCGCGGGAAGGCTTGTACTCATTCAAAGGAGAGTCGGAGAGTGGCAGGGTGTATGCTTGTATGGCTTGAGCAATGGTATGTATCAGGTACTCACCAGTACTCTCGTTGCTAAACCGCCAAGTCGATCTGCAGGGTGGATACATGATTGCACTCCATTCAGTTGCGGTCAATGAAGGAGCAGAAACACGTTCATAGTCTGCAGGATGTTGTCGGCGTAGAAGGTAGCAAACACGAGATGACTCCAATAGAACTCGACTTGAGGGATGTTGGCGATGATTCGAGTAGTCTTGTTCGTAGACATTTTAAGGTCATTGAGTTATATGTCAACGTTGAAGAAAGTCGCAGCTATCTGTTGCATTCCACTATACAGAGAAGACCAAGTCAATGACCAGGAGAGCACTTTGCGAAGCACCACGAACGTTCGCGTGAAGTTGCTGCCCATCCGTGTCGGCATTGCCATCGCTCCTCCACGCGCAGCCCACGCGCGCCACACCCTTGTTCCTTTCTCACCACCACGACCTGGGCCTCCTCCCCGCCTCACCCTCCATCCCTTCCGAAGATCCCCCACACTTGCCGGCGGGCCCGTAGACTTCTCAGGTCGCAGACTACAGTCGCACGGGATCCAGGGGCGTGTCTGTTTACGCCGGTGTCAACTCTGATAACGTACTTCGAACCGGCACACGACCACTTTATACGGGCGCTCCGCGCTTGGAGAAGTCTGATCAACACACTCTAGAGCTGGCGAGATAGTCAAGACTACCACCGTTGAATTGCTCTACTCTTCTTATCCCACCACTTGCCCGCCGTTCTTAAGGGCCTACATTCAGGCTTGTTCCACTCGATATCCCTCGAGATGCTGCGCCAACTTGCTGCGCTCTTGCTCGCGGCGAGCGCGTCGGCTGCAGCCGAGCAAGTTGTGTTATCTTCCGAACATGAAAACGACCCGTCTGGAGCCGGTGTGCTGAGGCGGTTCACCGTACCTCATGGCCTGGCCGACATATTCCTCGCCCATGCTCAGGTATGTACGCTATCACTGTGTGCCCAGAGTCGTACCGAAATGTTGTGTAGGAAAGTGACTGGGATGTATGGCACGCAACATCAACCTCTGTCGACGTCTACTTCCCCTCGTCTGCACCATCCTTAGAGCACTACGCCTCTCTATTCTCTAACTTCACCGACACACCAATACCCTCGTCCGCCTATGCATCATCTTCATCTACACGAAAGACGGCAGATGAGCCATGGGACCTTTCAAGTCTCACCAACGCCTCCTTCCACGGCTCCTACCGCACCTTGGACGAAATATACAGTTTCATGCACGACCTCTCCGTCGCACATCCGGAAACAGTGCGCATCGTGGGTATTGGACACAGCGCCCAAGGGCGAGAGATGTACGCGCTGGAGATCTCTTCCGGACCGTCTATACCGCCGCAGGACCCAGACACGGTCAGCGGGGAGGGAGGGTACAGGAAGCGGAAACACGGCGGCGATGAAAACGGGAAGATTGGGTTCGCTCTTACAGGCGCGCAGCACGCGCGTGAGGTGCGTCTCATGTTCTGCATTTTTACGTCCTGCGTTGTATGAGCGCTGATACGTGCTCGATGATCAGTGGGTTGCGACGGCTACGGCGGTCTATCTCGCCCACGCGCTCGTTGCGGACCAGAGCGAGGCGTACTCGCTTAACGCCCTCCTTGACGAATTCGTACGCGCCGATCCTTCATCTGTACTTTCTGAGTTGGTCCTAATCACAACACCAGAACTTCTACATCGTACCCGTGCCGAACCCGGACGGCTATCTCTATACATGGGAGACGGACAGGTTCTGGTACAAGAATCGTCAGACACTCGCACACGGCGCACTATGCACCGGCGTCGACATGAACCGGAACTGGGGCTACAAGTGGAAAGCGAACCCCACCTCCTACGGACCTAACTTCTCTTCCGACGAATACGACGACGACTATGAGGACGTTGAGATATCTCGACAGAAGAAGGGTGGCAAGAAAGGCAAGAAGGGCAAGAAACCAAAATCACCGCCTGCGGATCCCTGCTCGCACTGGTATCCCGGAGCACGAGCCTTCCAGGCGCCCGAAGTCTCTTCGCTCGCAACATACCTAGAAGTCCAGCCCAACTTACGCGCTTACCTGGACCTACGCTCCTACGGCCAAATGCTCTCCACGCCCTTCTCCTTCTCGTGCTCCAAAACGCCTCGAGATGCCGAAGACCTTCTCGAAGCCGCACATGGCGCCGCGTTCGCTGTGAGAGGTACACACGGCGCGGCATTCACCACCGGCTCTTTGTGTGAGACACTGTATAAAGCCGGAGGGAACGTCGTGGATTGGATGTACAAGGCTCTGGGCGTACGATGGAGCTTTGCGGTTCATCTAAGGGATACGGGGACGTATGGATTCATGCTTCCTCCGGAGTGGATCAGAGTTGTCGGAGAGGAGACGAGTGGGATGGTCAGCTATTTGGCCAAGTTCGTTGCTGGGAAGGAAGCCGGCAAGTGAGCGAGGGCATTTCGTTGCGGACGTTGTTGTACTTGTACTATGCTAGCTTTCTTACTCGCTCTCTGTGGAATGCATGCGGATCCTGTCTAGGTTGGAACGAGAAACAATGATGAAGTGTATTGGGCAAAGCAGGTACAAAACTCGACAACAAGCGCGACTACATGCATTCATGAATGATTCAGGAGAAAGAAGAGTGGTAAGATCGTGGTGGAGGGCCAGGCGGAGCGAGATGATGAGATGCTCAGTTCATTCACTGGATGGTGATCTTCTTGGGCGCCAGCTCCGGCGCCGACCTCGGGAACGTCACGTTCAAAACGCCGTTCTCCAAGCTCGCCTTGATCTCTTCCTCCTGTATGACTTCGTCAGCATGCACTTCATTGCCACAGAGAGCACGAAGAGCTTACCTTGATGCCCTGCGGCACCGGGATCGAGCGCGAGAAGCGGCCGAAGCGGCGCTCGCGCACGGCATAGCCGTCTTGCTCCTTCGACTCGTCGGTCTTGGTCTCACCCGAGATGGTCAGGACGTTATTGTGCACGTCGATGTGGACGTCTTCCTTCTTGAGACCCGGAAGCTCGAAGGAGGCAGTGACGACGTTTTTCTCCTTGTCCTCATGCACATCCATCCTATAGGTCAATCGTCAGTATACTGAGCCGGTCGAACGATGAGGAAGTGAACATACTTGGGACGCAAGGCGCTAGCAAGGGAAGAGCCGCGACGCGCAAGCTGTCCGTTCTGCCCATTCTGTCCCCCCTGACCGCGAGGCGAACCTTGACGCGCGTTGAACGCGTCGTCGAAGAGGCGGTCAAAGTCAGAGAGGGAGTAGAAGGGCTCGTAGAAGAAGTTCGTGAGCGACATGATGGTTCGTTGAGTGGCGATGTAGTTGAGAAGGTGAAAGCGTAGAAGAGTTGGTTTGAGCGCGAATGTGAAGTTGAGTGAGTGTGTTTGCTGGGGAGACGGGCAGGCTGGGAGGGGCGGTTATATGCGGGCGGGCGAGCGCGGTGTATAGAACATTCGCGACGCGTCCGACGTTGAGGGAGACGTCATGAGCGTTCAGCAGACCATGCGCAGCAGATGTAGTGACGGTCTCCGGGCTGCGAGAACGCCTCCAGAAAACTCGAGAAAACAACGCCATTTATTGATTCATTCCGGCGCGAACGAGACTGGGGACCGAAATTTCGAGAAGGTTCACCCCTCTTCAATGGTCTCGCGCAAAAACGGGTGGGTCGGTACAGCAGAGTCGCGTTGATGCTTCAGTCCAACCGCCCTCTGGGGAGCCTGGAGGTAGTGTATGTGCTAATTATTGAGAGGATGGACGAAGGAGCGAAAAGTCCGGATTGGCGTCCGCGGGACTACGGCAAAATGCCGTGATGCCACGCGGCTGAGATCAAATATCCGACTTCCCACGGCCCGTGTTGAGGCGCTCGTTACCTCCCTCCATGTTACCGCCACTAGTTCGGTCGTATGTTTGCACTGGAGATTGACAGCGTTCTCTCTGAGACGTTGACGCCGGATGCTGCGAGATCATATACGCCATTCAAGCTGGGACAAAGGCGGTAATGGCTTGACGCCGTCCTGAGCCAGGCATGTAGTAGTGTCGGGGATCGAAGATACCGCTCGCAATCACTTGCACTCTGCTTTATTCCCAGGTCTCAGGTCTTAGTACCCTTTGGCCCACAAGATTACTCTGTATGGGTGCGATAAGCGGTAGATGCTCACCTAAATCAGCATTTCTAAAGCAGCATCTGGAACGGCGTCTATCGAAGTCCAAGCTTCACCGTGTGTTGTAGCCTCGCGGCATCGCATCGTCTACTTATACCCACCCTTCCAGAATGCCTTACAGTCTTGTCCCAGAAACCCACTTCCTGTGAACATGAGCTCCGTCAGCAAAGTCAAGGCTATCTTAGTTGGAACGACGGATGTGAAGGAAGAATTCAACCACGACGAAGCTAGCGTTGGCCTGTTCAAGCTCAAGTTTCGCACTGTTGTTTTCGAGGTAAGCTTCGCTCGTTGAGCGTTTTTCCTGGTCTCACTTTACACATAGGCTGGAGGTAAACGCTTTCGCGTACCATGGTATGGCGAACCTGGCATCGCCGCGGCTTTCCAAGCAAAGTTCTTCATCGAAAACGACACGGGAGACGCGCACGGGTCAAGCGCGGATAATCCTATTCGCCTCGAAGGCGTGAGCGACACGGATTTCGCCAGCTTGCTCAAGGCGACTTATCCACCGTACGTCGCCTGAGCGATCTCCCGAATCGGTCTGGCTGACGCTCTTCACAGCCCTGGTCACAACTCTGCCACCGCGCTATCATTCGACGAATGGATGTCGGTACTCAAGCTCTCCAAGAAGTGGGATTTGGCGATGACTCGCGAGCATGCAGTTGCGGGATCCGATGCTATCGTACAAACAAAGGAACCTCTTCAGAAAGTCCTCCTTGGCAAGAAGTACGGAGTGGTGAAGTGGTTGGAGGAAGGGTATCGTGCGCTCATTCTTCGCTGGGAAGGGCTGTCTGAGGAAGAGAGAAAGGCGCTGGATGCATCGACCCAACTCAAGATACTACATCTGCGCGACAAAGCCTGGGAAGGTCTTCTTCGCAGTGCATGGGGCCGGCACGATGACGCCAATCGGTCAAAGAAGCAGACGCGCGCTTTGGGTGGCGAAAGCGAGCAGACTGCTGCGATTCGGGAGGTGTTCGGCCATGAGCTGAAGTCAGAGCAGTAACTTTTGAGCTGACCGTTCAAGCGCTTAAGATCCATGTATCTTCCAGCATGGCTACACTTATACGGCCATTGACCGTGTCACTGAAGGGCTGGTCCTCAATACATGTTACAACTTGTCTGGTCGAAGCAATATATCTATCCATTTAGTGGTCGCTCTACATACACTGCACAGAGCGTGCATTCTTCACAGATCGGCACAATTGAGTGTACTGCAGAGAGGCCTCGTTTATGGTCACCTTTGTCGTGATTGTAATAACGGTAGAATGCGCTTCTCCGGTCAGCGTACTATTGTAAGGACATGAGAGAGGTGAAGGGCTCGTGTCCTGATTGCGCAGGCGGTTTCAAGCCAGGGTTGGCAATCGACAAGCGCACTGTTGCCGGCAACAATCCCGCGTTCATCATCGAGAACGTCGCTCAGGCCTGCTTGAAAAGCAGCTCCTTCGGCTTACTCAAGTGAATACAGCAGTGCCTATATAAGCTGTAGGCGTGTCGCGTCGAAGTTCGATGCGCCTTCTCTGTCCGACCCTGGGCGCCTCGTCGCAATGCACCCCATGTTCCGCCGCGGCTTGACGCCGTCCTCATCGATACGAGCCCTTGCGCGTCCGAGCTAGAACTGCTAGAAAGATTATCGGACATCCGCCATTGCACGTTCATGCCAGATCCCCATTGCCCACCGTCTTCCACCGTGCCACTCGCAAGCCCGTGAGGTTTCTCAAGCCCTAGGCCCCGTTCGTAGTCCGTTCTCTCCGTGCCTGCTAGCGTCACGTACGCTGCCCTGCGCTCAAGTGACTTGGCATCTGCGCTACCAATCATACCTGGTTTATTCCTGAAACAGGTAATGCGCCGCTTTCGGCCGCCTCATACATTCATGCCACATCTCACGACAGAGCTGACGACCTTTGCGCCCGGACGCTTACTTACACGGACTTCGGATCTGTAACCTGAACCATACCGGTCATAGGTGATCGACTGGCCAACTCTGATGCGCTCATCTTGCGGTCACTGGCTATTGGTGCGGACCCATGAGCCACTCCGCAGAAGTGGCGGTCTACAGGACACTTCTGACGCTGCGCCGGCGTTGAGCAACGCGCAGGGCGATGTATCAAAGATGTTACGCGTCGACTCTCATAGTTGTGGAAGCTGTGGGCAGGGTCTGCTTGCGGCGCGCTCGCCGTGCGAGAAAAAGAAGGTGAACGGCGGGATGGATGACTGACCCACGAGCGTTCGCGGCGGAGCACGGCTGGGGCAGGGCAAGGCGGCAAGTTCCGGGCCGACGCTCCGAGATCCCTCTTAATCCGAACTCCCCGCTCGCTACGCCCACCTTTACCATCGACCACCATCATGACGACCTCCCTCGACTACCTTAAGCAGACCGGCACCGTCGTCGTCTCCGACTCCGGCGACTTCGAGTGTGCGTACGGTCGCCGATCTCGCGATCTGACTTACTGACGCCTCCAACAGCCATCGACGTCTACAAGCCGCAAGTGAGAATTGAATCGTCTGCACTATGTAGATGTGGTATCTAACACAGAAACATCACCTTAGGACGCTACCACTAACCCGTCGCTTCTCCTCGCCGCCGCCAACAAGCCCCAATATGCGCACCTCATCGATGTGGCCGTGAAGTACGCGAAGGAGAACGGCAAGACTGAGGAGGAGCAGGCAGAGCTCGCGATGGACCGTCTCGTGAGTCTAGTGACTGTACTATCATAATCTGCGGCCTGATACGATTTCATCTCATAGCTTGTCGAGTTCGGCAAGGAGATCCTCGCGATCATCCCCGGCCGTGTCTCTACCGAGGTTGACGCCAAGCTGTCCTTCGACAAGGCAGGCACTAAGGCGAAGGCCAAGCACCTCATTTCCCTTTACGAGTCGATTGGCGTCAAGCGTGAGCGCGTTTTGATCAAGATCGCCTCGACCTGGGAGGGTATCCAGGCTGCAAGGGAGCTCGAGGCTGAGGAGGGCATCCACTGCAACCTCACCCTTCTTTTCGGTTTCGGCCAGGCCGTCGCTTGCGCGGAGGCCAAGGTCACCCTCATCTCGCCTTTCGTCGGCCGTGTACGTTACGACTGCCCTCCACTTCTTCACATCGATAGGCTGATGCTTCGCGCAGATCCTTGACTGGTACAAGGCCAAGACCGGCAAGACCTACTCTGGTGCCGAGGACCCCGGTGTCCAGTCCGTCAAGAAGATCTTCGACTACTACAAGGCGCACGGCTACAAGACCATTGTCATGGGCGCGTCGTTCCGCAACGTGCGTCATGCCGATCCCCCATTCGGCTTGAATTTGATCCGCTGATCCGAACCTCTTAGGTTGACGAGATCAAGGAGCTCGCTGGTGTTGACTTCTTGACCATCGCCCCCGCACTTCTCGAGCAGCTCAAGAACAGCACTGAGCAGGTCCCGAAGAAGCTTGACGCCACCGCTGCCGCCGGCGTTAAGACTATCCCGAAGGTTTCGTACGTCGACGACGAGGCTAAGTTCCGCTGGGACTTGCTCGAGGAGGAGATGGCCTTCGACAAGCTCCACGAGGGTATCCGCAAGTTCGCTCAGGACGGCCAGACCCTGCGCGAGACGCTCATCAAGAAGCTCAAGGCGTAAGGGTTTTGAAGTGAAAAGGGATATGTAGTAGTTTGCCACTTGTATCATCGGCTCATTGGATAGAAATCGCACGCTTTACATCCATCTGTCATAAGGTCAAATACACCGGGAAGACATTGAAGGAGCGGTCAAGTACACAGCTCTATAGAGTCAATGACGAGACCACTGGCAACATCAAGAACTGGGTATCCTGTCAAGACGAAGAAGTTCCGGGATCAGAGACCTCGTCACCGAGGAACTGTACGAGCACGTCGTCTGTGAGATGCCCTAGCTTCCTGGTCGCGAAGGTCGACGTGACGATCTTGCCACTGATCCCCAAGCCTAGGTCGTTCAGGTGATCCCTGAGCTCCAGGAGACGCACATATGTGTTCGTAGCGAGTGAATCCCTTTCCTCCTGGGTGAGAGTCCTGTTTCGAACTGCTAGTTCTCTGGATCCGGTTCGAATCCACTCGACTTCATTCAGTTGTCTGCCAATCGCGATCTTCTCAATGGACGGCTTGGACTTGACAGCTTCGTCTACGCGTTTGAAAGCAGCCTCTCGTAGGAGCTCTAGGTTGAACATCTTCGCAATCCTGAAGACAGTAGTCCATTCTTCAGGAGCCAATTCGAGCAGCGCGGTTTGACCCGGGCTGTAATGCGATCGAGTTAGTCCCCGGCTTTGGGCCCTGTAGTACCATACGCACGGTGGGTATATCGCTGTCAGGAGACTACAGAAATCGGACTCGGAAACGCCATCGACCAGTATGGGGTTGTCGATGCTGCTCCCAGGGGCGCTTTGCTCCTCGCGGGGACACGGAAACCTCGCCTCAAAGGCCGTAATGGGTGGCGACTGAGGAACGCCATAACGTGGCACCTCGAATATGACCCCGCCCGCCTGCACTGTGATCAGGAAAAGGCAGCTCTGACTGCATGATCTCAATCACGGTACTGACCTCAAATACGACGATCTGTACGCTGAAGCGCGAGTTATGGCGCCGCGCCACCGAACGTACCGGGGAGCTCGATAGCGTGGAGAAAGATGACATCGGCGTGCTTGCCACGGTCACAGAGAACTCGCTATCAGAGATACTCATGAGGGGAGGTACAGAAGGCAGTTACAGCCGATCTCATTACTTATACGATTGCCGTATCGGGGGAAACGCGCGATCAGGAAGCCTGCAGGCCTACAACACGAGGTTGAAAGGAAGCTCGTGGCGGACCATAACAAGCCACACGTGTATGACCCATTATATCCGCATTGTATTAGCGGGGAGTGTGGTACAATACGTGCACACGAATCAAGTCTGGGGCTCGCAGACATCGGCGAGAGAAGCAAGGGACTGTGATCAAAGTTGAGAAGATGCCTTGATGCCTTGGTCCGGACCGTGAATCATGAGTACTATAAACGCTCCCTCGACGTGATCGTATTCCAACACGCGCTCAATAGACTACGAGAGCAATAGGTCAGCCGTATCACGCATTTCCTGAGTATAGTAAGACGTACTAAACGTAAATGGGGAGACGTGGGCCTGAACGCTCAGATCCATCTCGACGTTTATCCCGAAAGCATTCTTGAACGCGACGTCGAAATCGAAAATCGACTCCTTCGCGATGATAGTGGAGCGTTGAGTAGAGATGATGGGCCGCATACTGTTGACCACCCAGGAGAGATACTTTTCCCGGACCTTCAGTACCTTCCCCAGAAGATCTACGCTGAGCTTGTCTTCCTCCTCAGGTGTGAGGCTTTCGGTGCGGTATGTAAGGGCGTAGCATCCCGCCTTGACCCATTGGTGGACACCGTAGTAGTTTCCGAGAACGATCTTATCCGCGCTGTTGCTGAGAGACGCAGAGAAGCGTTTCTCCAGCTCCCACACAACACGCGTACGCGAGAGGGGCAGGTTCCACATATGGCAGAGTCTAAGAACCGTGAGCCAGTTCTCCATCGTCACAGGCCCAACATAAGATGGCCCAGCCCTACTCAGTCAAAACTGAGTGACCAATCAAGAATCCGCACACTAGAACTGCTTACCCAGGGTACAATGTTTGAAGAAAGAGTGTGAAGTCGGTTGCCGAGACACTATCGCTTAGTCTGATCGGGCAAGCCTCGCTAGAGCCAGGCCCATTGGGTATTCTCGGATTATAAAACTTGTGCTCAAACTCCTTGGCTTCATTTGAGGCACCAGAATGAGTGACGTTGAATAACGTAGAACCTGCCTGACGATGCCAATCACGATTCAGTATGATTGATGAAGTCACAGAGTAGACGGGACCTACTGCGTAAACGACAATTTTGCCGCTGAAAAGAGGAGAATGCCTCATTGCGGGCGACGTCACAGTCTTGACATGAGATGTTGACGAAGATATGTGGTTAGTCGAAGAAGAAAGGGCGTGAATGGGTTTGACGGATGACATGGGAGGAAGGGTAAAGCGGGAAGACGTGAAGAGGACGTGCTGAATGGGACCACAGAAACAGCATGGTTTATATATCTTGCATGTTCGAAGGCTACGTGACCATTGTCCAACATGGAACACAACCGCAAAGGCAACGCAGATCAAGATCTTGTAGCGTAGTCAGGATCGGGTGTTTTATGACGGATGAACTCATTCCGGAAACAAGGTCTGGGATTGTGAAAGGGAAACCACAAACGACATAGGGTCCGGGTACAACACTCCGTGAGCTAGTGCATGCTCAGCACAAGGGACCATCACGTAGCTCATCAGCAAATATCTGCAGCATCGCCACTTCCCAGTCGGTGAATGTGGCCTTGCAACTCGAAGCGGCAGCGTCGCTCGAGTACGGATAGTTTGCGACGGTCCACGCCCAAACGCGATCGCGCAACTCGAGCAGGGCATACCTCGTCTCAAGGTCGAGGCTCTCCTTCTCCTCGGGTGTCAACCCACCCTCGCGACAGGCGATTGCTTTGTATCCATTCTTAATCCACTGAATCACGCCGTGCTTCCTGCCGAGCAAGATCTTCTCGAGGGGCGTACTTTTGGACATGATGCGCTCAGCCTGTGAGTTAGCGCGCTGGCGCGTATCCGCGAGGTTCCAGAGCTTCGCGAGCTTTAGAACAGACATCCATTCGTCCAGTGAGAGGTTCAACTGCTCTTGGCCAGACCTATACGAGTTGGTTGGTGTCAGGCGAGTCACTTCATATGCTGTGGGAAAGATTCGTACGGAGGACCAACGGCTTTCACAAAGCTGGTGAAGTCGAACACGGTGATGTACGCGTCGAGGCGGATGGGATTAGCGTCACTTGAGCCGGATGCGTCGCCATCGGCAGAGTCAGTGAGCAGGAATCTGGTCGCAAGAGCCGTTGCATCGCCGGACAGTCCGGAGTGTGGTATCTTGAAGAGTGTTCCTTGAACCTAGAGCGTATCGTCTGGTATTACTAACGCCATCAGATGCTTCAAAGCTGGGGCTCACCTCGAAGACGATAGTATCCAGGTAGAGCTCGCTGTGGCGGTTGACATCCGAGACAGGCTTCTCAGGACGCGTTGCCATGGAGTATGGTAGATATTGGTCGATGGGTGGGCTGCGGGCTATGCACAATGCAAGTACTGGATTGCATGTCCAAACTAGTTATACAGGAGAGGTCGCGCTGTACATGCTTGCCACGTCACACGCGGTATCTGTACCATCGCGATTAGGCCGAACAGGCCGCACAGCCCCGAAGCGTCGTCTGATTACATGCTTGGCACCACTGAGCTGTATTGTTGATAGCGAAAGGCTATACTTCGTGTGAGCACGCATTGAATTGAGAGGCGTACAGACCACGTAGCACTTACCGACAACGTGTTGATGAATGTGCTGAGGGGTACGCTTGTGCTATCGTTGAAGACTCCCAAGCTGACGGGGTGGAACTCCGTGTCCGAGGTTCCATTCTTGAATTGGAAGGTCAGGACAGGATCAGACGCGCCGCTTGCGTCCGCATTGTCATGGAGCTCAAGTGAAAGGGCAGAGGCGTAGTCCACTAGAACCATCGAATACATGAGCTCATGCATCGGTACTCAGGTTCTGAGACGCACCGATACCGAACAGAGGTTGACCGTCAACGGAGGCAGCAGTCAGGTTGAAGAAGGATATGAACGGCTTATATGAGATCCCGTTGAGAGCCAGCTTAAGCGGATCACTCGCGTTGGCGATGCGAGTCAGGGAAGAGAAGACGGATGGAAGGATGGTCCTGAAGGCGACTACGAGTCCAGTCAGGCGCTGAGCATCCACTAGAGACTTCGAAGTAGCCGCACCGTTACCGATCCCCGATGGCGAGACATCCGAGAAGACACCATTCTCGTGGAAGTTAGCAAAGCCGTATGCTTGCTCGACAAAGGTTGCCGGAAGCTCGTCATGAAACGTGGCGTTGTGAATGTTGTTCACGTTCACGAAGTCGAACTATCATTGACGATGACCATGAGATAGGGAACAGGGCGAAGGAAGAAAGACTGACAATATTGAACATGTTCGTGAAGTTGATCGATCGTCCATCGAGGAAGGGTTCAAGCGTGTCGAGGAATGGCTGCGCGGTCTGTGCTTCTGCGGCGAACTGCGGGGAACCGTAGAACGCGAGCGTATGCGCGTCAAAGTTCTAAAGATAGTTTAGCCAGTACTTCAGGAGCAGAGAGGAAGAGTGCGCGTACAGGACAGGACGTGAAGGAGTTGAGCGAGATGTCCAAGTCGGGTTCGACGGTCTCCACTAAACGGACGTATCAGCGACCGTTATGGCTGCTCCTGATTGGGAACCTCACGAACCTGGAATGAATTGGTTGCCTCCGAGCGCACCCACCACCGTCGTGCCGTTGGCCAGAGTGATGTTGAACGCCGGGGTCGGAGGGAACAGGCCCGACAGAAGCGCCATAGTCGACGACACGATGGTCACGCCTTCACCGGCAGCATCAGCACGAACCAGCAGCTGGTCCAAGTCTGCGACGGGGAAGTCCAAGCCGTCAATGGCATTGGACGATGAGTTGTTGATGTAGGTAGCCTGTAGGAACTCCCCCAGGAAGTTCTCTTCGACCTTGATATGGTCAATCAGCTGGAAGGGTATCTGGAAAGCAGGACACATACCGTCCCAAGAGGAGTCAGTACGGTATTGCTCGGGTTATAGGTGAGCGGGTCTTGGAAGAACTCGTTGCGGTCGCCATGGCGAGCGAAGATGACCGCTCCAAGCAGTCCAGCGGTGACAATGGACATCGCGTATCTGGAAGAGTGAATCGGACAAGTAGGCGCTAGCTCTCTTGGTCGCCTCGCGACCTCTTATAGCCGCAGGATATGAATGATAGGATGTCATGCGGCACATCTGTTCAGCGTTCCGTCAATCTCAAACTCGCAATACAGCTTCTGCAACGAGCAAGAAGGGGTGTGAAAGCGCGCGGAGCAGGCCTCTGAGAGACAGATGCCTGCATTCCACTACCCACCTGCAGGGCAGAATGTCGGCGATCAGTCAACTCTCTTCGCCCGCGATGCGCAGAGACAGAACAGGGGTCCATACCCGCTCTTGAACCGGCGCTCGCAGCACCATCGTTCAGCAGGACATACTCGTGACCGATTTTGAGTATGGTCGGCGAGACAGAGACGCACACGTTGCACTGCAAAGGTGATCACGAATGAACATAGAGTTTATGTTGACAGCGCATTGACATGATCTTCCCAGTCAAGTCTGCGAGCTGATCCTCCAAGTAACTTACAACAACCGTTGTTACAACTGCTTTGCCTTGCCAAGTCGAACCTTCCTTCCTTCCTTCCAATCACAGGCTGGCCTTGAGCTTCTTCACAGCCTCAAGCGCCTTGATGGGGCTGGATGGCAGACGCGCGCTCAGCTCGACTAGACGATGGCAAAGGAATGACGAGAGCGTACCTGTCAGTCGGTGTGACCGGGAGCTCCTTCTCAACAAGCTTGCCACCCTTGGCAAAGACGAAGTGCGACCGGGTCGTGCCGGGCTTGTCGTTGGCCGCACCAAGCGCGCCGATGAGGACACGGTCGGGGTCGCTCAAAAGCGGGAACGGAAGTTCCTTCTACAAATGGCAAGGGAGATCAGTACATGTCAGACAGCGCCGTGACTCGGTATAGGTGCGTACCTTGAGCTGCCACTTGAATTGATCATCGGGAGTGTCGTGCGAGATGCAGTAGATGTTGACGTCGTATCCGGTGAAATCGGTGTATTGGTCGCGGAACGTGCAAGCCTGGGTGTTGCATCCGGCTATGGAATATCATGCCAGTCAATATACAGTCATTCTATGCAACGAATGTATACTCACGCGTGTCGGCCTTGGGCACAGCGAATAGGATGAGAGCCTTGTCGTCAGCGAGCTTCGAGACGTCCTGCGCGGCGCAGCATGATGAGCGTCGATGGCAAGTTCATCAAGCGCGCATCCGAAGCACTCACAACGTCCTCGCCCTTCTCGTTCTTGAGCGTGATGCTCGGCAGAGTGTCGCCAACGTTGATAGGGCTGATAGACATTGTGGTGGTGGTGGTCGAATGCAGAGATCGATGGCTGACCGAGAGATCGCTCGCTAGCTTCTTGAGTGCGAATGCACCATGATCATGCACTTCGCGATAGCAGCCCCAGTGTGAAGAGAGCGAAAGCGCGCGGCAAACGGTGGTGGGATGGCGTGCTATCGACCCCACCTTCAACACCGTTCTCAAGCTTACAGAGAGCCGCGCGCCTTGAGCTCCGATACGCAAAGGCGACAGCATGATTCAAGGCCAAAGCGCGGGAATAGTATTTACTCAGAAGGGTTAAGGCATATGTACGTGGGATAATTACGGGCGCCGTAAGGTATCTCGATATCTTGAAGGTTGCAGAGGGGATGTAGGATGTGCAGGTGTGTGTGAGCATGAGCAGTGTTGAATCTTCCGGACGAACAGAGTATCCTATCCAAGGTACGCGAGATTCCATGGGCTATACAGTATACCGGCCGTAGATCGTGTCCGCAAGAATCAAGGGTGGGTATTCACATGGGCGAAGCGCGTAGGTATTCATCGTTCACTCGAAAGCGACGAACTGCTCGTCCTCCGCCGAGGCACATAGGAGCGCACGAACGCGGCAGCACCGTTTCCAGGTGTGGGGCTCGTGGGCGTATCGAGAATCCCATTCTCGGGTACGCCACCGAGCAACGGACTGGCGGGAGGTTTGCCTGTAGCTGGGCTTGCAGGTACGGAGTTGCCCGAGTCCTGGCTCCGAATGGAGGCGTTTGAGGAGCGACGGGAGATATATGGACGAGGAGCGGATTTCGAAGGTTCTGGCTCCGGGACAGGCGCAGACGGTGGAGGAACTTCCACAGGGTCACCTCCATCGATAGTCTGACCAAACTCGTCGACCATGATGCGCGGAGGCGGCCGCTCGACTTCTGCTTCCAGAAGCTATGTAGGCTGTGAGCAAAGTGCTAAAGCAACGAAGTCGAGTCACATACCTCAACACGAAGCTCGTCACCAGCATAGTCGCCCTCCATCTCTTCCTCCGTGAGCAGTTTCTGACCCTTGCGGAACACCTCTCCCTCCTCGGCAACCCAGTATCGAGAGCTACCAATGCATCAGCACCTAGTTCGCAGGGCCGTCAACAGATGTACTCACATATCGTGCGGGCTGGGCTCATACACCTCTTGGGCGAGTTCATCATCGCCCTCGGGTTCCTCAACGGGACCCTCTTGGATAGCCTTGCGCGTGATGAACGAAAAGTTCGGGCTCGTGATCTCAGGGCTAAGCACCTGCTCATGTACCTCTGGCTCGGGCGGCGCACGGCCCTTGCCCTTGTCCACCCTCGGCGTCCCTACTTCCTCCTCCGCCTCGCTGTCCGAATCACTAATGACGGGGGATGCGCCGTTGCTGTTTCCGTTCGCAGAGCCATTGGAAGAGGTGCTACGGCTGTGTATGCTGTTTTGGCCGAGAATCTCGCCGTCGGGTCCTGCCATGATGATAGGGGACGCCATGGCTTGGTCTAAGGACATGCCGAGGCCTTGAAGCGAAAGATGTGGGCGCGGGCTGAGCTGCGAGACGAGCGAAGTCAGGTTGTCATTGAGCTCGAGTAGTTCTTCGAGCTTCATCGGGTCTTCTTCCTTCGAGATCACGCCGCCAAGTGGTTTGAGGATAGTACGCGCGCGAAGCACAAGTTCTGGATGTTCTTCGCCTCCAACAATTGGTGAGGACGGCGTAGACGAGCTACCCGGCGACCTTGCGAGTATCGCTTCGAGTTCTGATACAATTTGCCGTGCTTGAGCGATGGTGTCGGATCCGGCCTGTGGTGCAGAAATAGAGAGCGGCGCCTCGGTCGTGAGCATGGTGTCCAAAGGAGCGGGAGCGGAAGTGAGAGGAGACGGAGAAGAAACTGGAGAACGGATATGGACCTTCTTAGTATCATCCTTGCGGATCGAGCGCGCGAGCGAGCTATCCTCGATCATCGTCCACAGACCTTTGCCTTGCCCGCGACCGGTGGTAGGCGTCGAGATGCCCGATTGCGCGCTCTTCTCGGCTTCTTCGGTGTTCCGGACGCAGGTCTCGAGGATCGCTCGGCACATTCTGCAGACATGTCATATTGTCAACTCGGGACGTAGACGGCGTAATCGATACGTACTGGGCCATCTTCTCGTCGCTCGGCGGAATATTCAGATCGAGGCAGCGCATGGTGTGATTGGCTTTCAGGCCCTGGCTGAGCGCCATGACACCCGCGAGCTCAAGCTTGTTCTCGGTCAGATCCAAATGAAGTAACGACGTCGATTCGGGCAGGAACTCTGCGAGTGCAATCGCACCGGTCGATGTCATTCCGGTTGCTGACAAGAAAAGGCGCTTCAATGCGTTGTTCAGGGTAAACGCTGTGCGAAGGGACTGAATCTAGAATACGGACGTCAGCGAAAGGCTATACGGCTATCTGGTAATCATTGTAGGCTTACCCCTTCTAGACCGGGTCCGCTGCACGGGTTGCGAGTCAGATCGAGCGTTTCCAAGCAGGAGTTGTATTTCTGAAAAGAATGTCAGCACAGCATGACAATATTTAGTAATATTGCTGTACCAGAGCGTCCGCAATGGCCACGAGTTCCTGTACACCAAGCTTATTCTCACTCAGGTTGAGCACTCGTAGTGTTCTATTGCGTTTCAGCACTTGCGCTATGTACGTGACGCCGGTCTGGAGCATTTCATCAGTTGGAGCCGCCGGATTAGGACGGATAGGTCAACGCACGCGGAGATCATTCCCGCGGAGGTCTAGCGTCCGTAAGGCGCCCAAACGAGGTAAATTATCCAAAGCCCGGACTTTGTCCAGGAGCGCAGCGCTAGGACCATGGTGGTGCGCACCGTTGGCGTTATGCTGGGTAGATGAAGGAGTAGATGGGACCGGGTGGCGCGTAGTAACACCTCCGGTTGCGGAGGAAGTGATGATAGGTACGTGCTGGCCTGATGGACTGAGTGGGTTCGTGACTGGTGCCGCTGCCGCAGATCGCTTTGACCGTGGGATATATGGTGTATATGTCGTTTGTGGAACAGTCGTTGGATGCTTCGGTGGTGGGGGAAGCGGTCCGGTGCGCGTAGGCGGAGGTACTGGCGGTAAAGCCGGAGCCGGGCCTGGAAGAGGAGAAGGTGCGGGTTTCGGCGACATAGGCGGCGTATTTGGAGTGGAGTTGGCTGGTGATACCCCTCCAGGGACCACGTCTGGATAATCCCTAATCATGAGAGCAACAGCGACAGCCCCAGTAGCGTTGATACGGTTATGCCGTAGAGACAAGTTCTTCAAGGATGAGGTCCTCACAAGATGGGCTATCAAATACTGAGTTGACATTCACTCGTGTCTGATATAGAGCCTTACCAAGGGCCTCAAGACTTAGCGGCTTCAGCTGACAATCATCCAACTTCAACGAAGCCAGGCCTTGTTCCGGCATTTGCGCCAGCGCTCCAGCAACGTACTCCACGGACTTCTTGTCCAGCGCATTTTGTGACAAGTCCAAGAATTGCAGTGACTTCGCCTTGGGACACTTCAGTACAGATGTCATACACTGCTGTGATCTGTACTACCTTCTGAACATAAGCGCCGATGAGTCGGTATGCCGGTGCCTTCAATCGGCGATTGGATGCGACAGAAAGGAATGTTAACGAGTTCGGTATCAAGAGTGCATGCAGGATTGGCTTGAGGACCTGAAATCTACGTCAGAAGCTGTTGCGATCAAGTCAAGAAGCAGCCTCGGTCGTTTATGGGTATGCGATGGCCAAAGTGGTATGCAATACTGGATAACGTGCCGTTCGCAAACACATTAATCATCATGGTGGCGTAGGTGCACAGTGACTTCAGAATAGAGAAATGATAGCGTACCCTCTCATCCAGATCGCATTCCCGGAATGTTACTCTTCGCAGTCCCCACTCAATCGTCAACACATCCGACAACGTGGCTGCCAATGAAGGCGTCAACTGTATTCCCGAAAAGTCGACCGTCCGCGGAGTGACGCTGGAGGCGCTCTGCGGGCCACACCATCAGACAGCCGTCAAACTAAGGATTGAATATACGCACTCTGAACGCCCTTGACAACTCCAAGTTCGGCTGCTCTTCCCTGCTAGCGCAGCATTCGTGATAAAACACATCGACCCTCTCCATCGACCAAAAGTCATCCGCATCCGTGCCAGACTGAGAGTTTCCGCGCGTGACTCTCCTCCTCCTTTCGGCTTCCCTCTGCTCGATCGAGCGTTTCTCATCCTTCAACAGTGGTGTCGATGGAGGGTTGACCGAAGAAATCGGGTAAACGGTCACGAGTTCCGGCAATATAAAGTGTGCGCGCTTGAGTGACTTTGCCTCGTCTCCCGGCTGCTGCTGGGGTGTTTGCGTCGGGAGCAGCTTGGTGATGCGCGAGAAGAAGCCTTGGGTCGGAGGAGGCGGCTTCTTCAGGATCGACCGTCCCGGCGTCGGAATCGTCACGGCCGACGAGGACGGCGTGCTCGTGCTCGGCGAGAACGGCGACGGCGACGTCGGTGACGTTATAGCCGACAGCGACATCTCCACCACGAGCTCGAAGGCGTGCCGTTAATTATTATTACGGATACCGTCGCGACCGTCCAGTAAGCTCTGGCTGCGTAAAGTAAAGTAAGCAGCAGATGTATGACGCTGTCGCGGATTCGAAGTCGAGGTCAAGTGCAGCCTGAACGTGCCGCGCCGCAAGAGCTGTGGTTGACGCCCATCTTGCATCGGTCCGACGCTCGCACGGGGTCTTACGACCGGATGTACCGCAATTCGCTCGCTTGGCTCATTCGCCGCACTACGCGAAATGAACTAGATACAGTATTACCATTAAGAAGTACAGTAGGGAGTACACGTCTAAGATACAGCAGGAGGAGATGGTAAATATATAGTAAAACACAATGAGCGGAAATTGAGGGAGCCGAAGCGCGGAGACAGGGGAGTAAAAAGACAGCGTTTATGAGAGACCAGGGTAAGATGTAAGCCGGAATAAATATGTCTACTGATCAGCGAATGGACTGCTCGCAATCCTGGCGAGATTCGGGTATGCTCTAGAGGGCCGATATGCTCTCAAAGCACGTTCATGTAAGGTGTACAGCGCTCCCACAGCCGAGCCCACCGACCACCGCTCCACTGGCAGACTTGAATCCACCCATCGTCCGGAGAGACGCGGTTGATCCACATGAGTACGGATGCCAGCACGAAGTCGGCATAGGTCAATTCGCGACCCATAGCGACGACACCATCGCCATCGCCCATGTTGTTCTTCTCCAACATCGCGGCGAACTGATCGAAGCGCACGCGCGTGGCCTCCCAAGCTTGCGCGCGGTGAGGGCCAGATGGAATGGAAGGGCCACCTCGGAAGTGCTGGCGGACGTGCGCCGGAAGACGGGAGTAGGTAAGAGGCACCATGATCGGCAGCAGTGGCTGTAAGACGACGTCCATCAGGTACTGTACGAAGATCGACTGCAGTGCTCGAGAGCCCGGCGGGTATACGGGACGAGCCGGATATGTGACCTATGCACGCACAGGCGTCAGGTCAGCGTCGGCACTCGGCTTACGCGGGGATAGGATATAATGAGGATTTGTCATACCTCGAGGTATTCCGCGATCGTGTTCGGATTCGTGAGGATGACGGGGTTGTGAGGTGAACGGGACGGGTCCACTAAGGCGGGCAGAGTGTAGATTGGGCGCCCGTCGCGTGCGATGGCGGTATGGGGAGCATTGACGCTACGCAAGACGCGCTCGACGTCGTGGAACTCGACCCAGACAGTGCGATAAGGAAGTCGCTTGTAGTTGAGTATGAACCTGGGACAGAGCACGCGATTGAGTCTTCGTCTGTAGATCCCCAGTGAGCAAAACATACCGGACACGCCACATGTTAGGGGCCCAGGCCTCGGGGGCAGCATTAGGGGCGTCGTAGAGTATAATGCTTGGTGGGGCCATGTGTGTAGAGAAGGCGGCGCCGGACAATGAACTTCTGGATAACACAGCGATGTCGCGTGGTGGACCTCAATACTTATACCACCGCCACTTAGCATCGAAGAACGAGAACCTGAAGCACAGTCGTCCTATGGAGTACACGGTGACCTGTCCCGGGTCTCTGGTCATCATATCCGCATCAAAACTAACAACGCTGCCGTCGTCCGTGCACAGAACCACCGGTTAGGCCGACTGGGTTACGCAGACAGGAACGAAGCGGGGCCTCGGTATCGTGTACGCTTTGACTCATTGTTGGGGGTAGCATGGAGGTGTTGCACAGTACGGATCCTAGCCCGATGCCCGATAGCACAGCTTTTCTCTTGGTGTCGAGTCTGAGATTTGAATAGGCGAGTTGACGCCTGTAGTAGGCTATCAGGTTGCACTTCATAGTCAACGGTCCCAGGTTCACAGTCCGCCCCGCTGTTTGATTGTCGTGCCCCCAGAAACACAACAGTATCGGCAGTGCGTCCGGGGTCTTGTCCTCCGATTACACATACGAGCGTAACGCGAAGGAGCGAGATCGTTACATAGCACAAACGAGCAAGCCTTCGCTCCGCACTCAAAAAGGCCGGTTCCCCGTGATGTCGTGAGGAGTACGAGTCAAAGGCGTACACGCGTAGGAGCTGCTGTCGCCGCCGGCATTTAAGATAGTCCAAAGGAGCTGCGGCTAAATAAACTTGAACTGCGATGATCATGCCAGGGCAAACGCGGTGTAGTTGGTGGTCCCATGGAAAGCCGCGGATGCTCACGATTCGCGGACGGCGCGCGGAAACGCCCGGTCCGGGCGTTACCACGGAGTCGCTTTCTTCTCTCGACCACCATGAGCGCACGTCGATACACAGCTTTATTTGCCTTCTAGAGCTCGACGTCAGCTTCTGTGCTGTGGCACATGAGCGAAAGCCAATTTATGTTGGGCATAGCCTCTGACGCGTAGTTCGTACGCGTATCGTGTGCACTGCAGGTTTCTCAGGCCTTCGATCTCAGACCCACCTCGCTTTGCGTCATTTATCCATTTTCTACCCACTCGCTTCGCGTACTGGCCTCGTACGAGGCTTATCGCATGTTATGGTATCTGCTGCGCTGACTACCAGGCCTTTCCAGCTGACTAACAATACTTCATCGAGTCATACTGGTGAACATGCTAACTGACACAGCATGGGATCAAGGCTATGTATCGACGCCCACATATTCGTTGCTGGCTGTCCAACCTTCCAGAAGACATTTCCTTGACATGAAGAATATTCCTTTATGGTACCGCATATATCCGCTCGCCTTCAAACGGTCTCGCGCCCGCGCATCGCCGTACACCATATCATCTATGGCCGTGCATCTAAACTCGGCTGCGACGGGGACCTTGTGAACGTGGCCACCCCAAACTCCTTAACTGTACGCCGGTGAGACGACCGACTCTATAGAACCTGCTCTCGTTCCTTCTTCACCCGGAGATCGAGCTCGGATATTTGCTTCGCCGGGTTTTATTGATTATTTTTGGCGTCTCGCCCCGGTGTGCCCTGCGGAGTTCGAACCTTGCTTCAAAGCAAGCATATGGTGCCGTCGGTCATGTCGCCGATCAAACAGTTCTCTTTGTTGGCATTTACTCACAGCTTAGGGCGGGTGTCCTATCTGGTCCTAGTGACTGGTGCGACACGGCGAGCGCGTTTGACTGACCTGGATTAGGCATCTTCAAAGGTCTCTGCGAGTCAATCACACATCCGCGTCCCCGCATACGGCCTGTCTCGAGCGGACAACAGCTGTCCTGATGATGTGAGCTGACAGTCAAGTGACGTCTGTACTTGGAAGAGCCAACGGCGCAGCTTGTGGGTCTGGGAATAGTATTCATCGAGTCAGTGAAGTGCGATGGATAGCATGGATACGTATGTCTTACTGAAACGCAGCTAACACTCTATGTCTTGAGTGAGGTGCGTCTCGAGATACTAGATGAGTATGAGCGCTGTACTGAGCAGGTCAGGGGATTATCCATATCTCGTCGAGTCAGTCCACGCGCGTGATCACTTAAGCTTGACGGGATAATGAAGACTCAGTACTGGAGCGCGCCGCTTCTACCTGTCGCAGAGGTGTGCAGCTCCCTCCTCCCTATGTTGGACACCCGCGTCATGAACGGGTGTTCACTCATAGCGTGCGTCACCACACCAGGGATCCCGCCGGCAATTATGACTCTGTACCGGCGGCTTCGACAACGTCGACGTCTGCGTCCCCGCAACTACCGGGATGGCTTGACCATCCGCGCTGCTCTCGAGGATATGTCGTGTCATTCTTCGGTTTGATCAAGCACTGATATCTGTGCGAAGTTAACTCACTGTACACGGCAACGGCCGATCTGGGCCGTCCCGTGACTTTGTTGAATGACCACGGCGGCTGAATTACGTAACGCTTCAATCCACTCGAGGCACGGCGCCGCTTCCCTCGCCTGCTTGTCCCAAACATCCACCTTCCAACTCGATCCCCTATCCGAATTTCCTCTTTCAAACTTCGAAATGCCTCGCAAAGCCGCTGCCGCTGCCACTGAGGGTGACGCACCCGAGCCCCGCCGCTCCTCGCGCATCAAGGACCAGCCAAAGGTCGAGGCTCCCGCGCCGAAGAAGGCTCCGGCGAAGCCCAAGTCCACCAAGAAGGCCAAAGACGCCGAGGGCTCTGGCGAGGAGGCTGCTGCCGAGAAGCCGAAGAGTACCAAGGGTAAGAAGCGCCCTGCTGAGGATGACGGCGAGGCAAACGGCGAGCCGCCGGCCAAGAAGGTGCGTTCATTGTCTGTTTATCCCCTCACGTGCTTTCGTTTATTGATGTTATTCTAAAATATTATAGGCTAAGCCCGAGAGCAAGAAGCCTGCGTCCAAGGCTACCAAGCCTGCATCGAAGGCCACCAAGCCCGCAAGCAAGGCGGCAAAGCCCGCGAGCACGAAGCCGGCCAGCAAGGCGAAGCCTGCATCGAAGGCGGCCGCAGATAAGCCTGCCTCCAAGGCATCTCGCGCAGGTTCTCAGAAGCCTGCATCCAAGGCGAGCCAAAAGCCGGCGTCGAAGGCTAGCCAGAAGCCGTCCTCGAAGGTATGTCACTCCTCTCCGCGTTATGCGTCTTCTGTCCAGTGGCTGACGTCGCTTTTGTAGGCCGCTGCTGCCAAGGCCGACGATGCTGTCGCCGTTGCTCCTGCTGAGGAGACTATCGCTGAGGAGGCGGAGCCAGCAGAAGAGACCGCCGCTCCAATGGAGACCGAGGCAACTGTACGTTTTTCATTCACGATCGCAAAGATCTCCATTTGACGCATGTTGTAGGCCTAATGGGTCTCTTACCCAAATGGATATATGAACGCTGACGGGTGCACGCGCCCACATCCGCCCATGTCCTCGAACTTGCTCGGTCGAAGACGTGTACATTGTATGTTTTCTCCGCGCGCTCTGCCCTGGTCTGTGTGTGTACTTTAAGTCCCCTGCTGTCGCCTCGCTTTTCATCATCCTTTCTTCCTCTTGCCACTCAACCATCTGTCTGTCTGCGTCCCTACGTCTCTTCTAGCCTATCCCCCCTTCATGCCCGATGTGATGCCCACCTCCATTCATCCGCTCCGACGTCCCTGTTCTTTTGGCATCGCCTTTTCTGCATTGTCTTGAATAATATATGAGGTCGATTCATCATCATCATGTGGGAACTTGGACAAACACTGGCGAACGCCAAGTCGGTCGAGGTGGTCCGTGCGCAAGGCATTCTTGCCGACAATTTAGCTCATTTTAGGCACTCCTTCGCAAGCCATTCTCGGCACTCGGCGCGGAGCGAGCGCCACGGATTGGAACCTTGGCTCGACTATGCAGGCAACCCGACATAGGTTAGCATACGGCGGAAGACCTCAAGTGACGGGGCCCGTTGCGAGTTGAGATGGGCGCGGCGAACTTGTCCGAGCCCGCGTAGTTGTTGTATGCAACTCCATTGTCTCCAACTACATTGTAGCATGGCCATGGGTTGTTGGTCGCGAGATCCTAGCGGCTCGAGACGCGTAGAGTCAGTGAGGCACAGTCCGCTGACTACCAGATACGTACGCCGCCAGAAACCCAGAACCCAGGAGACCTGGGGAAGGCGCAGGGTCACAACTTCTATCATTCTAGTCCGCCTGGTCAATGTTCTCTTCCTTCCCAATACGATATAGTGCCTATAGCGAACATGAGTGCATCAAGGTTCATATCTGGCCAGATTGAATGGACAGTGAGGATAGGGACTAGGCGTCAGAAGTACAAGATGGAAGACGCCGCAGAAGCCAGCTCGATACAGCATTGGAACAATGTATGACAATCGGTTCGCTAGGCTCTCATCCTGCTGCGCGTAGAAAGCACTGAGACAGTGACGGTTACCTCAAACGAGCGGGACAACATCCGCTGGTATGGAGTCGTTGTATTGGAACGTACCCAATGCAGATCCGCAAGGCCGTACTCTCCACTGATGTGGAATGGTCATTGCCCTTCGCGAGACTCGAGAACATGAGCCCCGCACAGAGTCCTATCTATACGCAGCGGTATTGTTTGGGACAAGTTTGGGTTCGAAGATCCGCCTTGTACGGCGCAAGGTTGCAATACAGCGGCGACCCACTGAACGGAGGATCGGTACGTATCCGATCCACTCATCTCATCCACCTCGCAAGCGAACCAACGACTCGATGTGGTATAGGCTGAGACCGCGAGTATTATGTTGGATACAGTACAGTGTCCTGTCAACTAGCTACCCGACTTCGAAAGGGGCGCATAGCCTTCCAGGTCGGACTCTCACTGACCATAGCGAATAACTCGTTATCTCGCTAACTCCCGATGCGAAGACTGAGATGAAACTGGGAGCGTCCTGGGAGGAACTCGTCAAGTTACCGGGCCACCCGCGTGGATTGTCGTCGTAGTGCGATTTAGCATTATAATCAATAGAAGCAGTAGTGTCAAAGCAAGTCCGCAGGATACACATATGTCCGTACGTAGAGAAGAAGATACGCCTGGTATGTAAACATGAGTATCGGCTTCTCAGGTTCATTTCCATACTACGCACCGAGGTCAAGTACGGGGTATTGTGGGACGCCACAACTCAGGCTCAAGCCAACCATCCCCACCACCGCAGAATGAGCCGCATGAACCAAAACCCGGCCAACGCTCCGAATATAAATCCAGCGATGCGTAACGTCGATAATGTACCCGGGCTGAACGAGCGTGTCATGCGTTGCGCGGATGCGGAAAGGCTATGTCCGAAAGAGGTGAAGGTATTGCCCTAGAGTGCAGAGCACACGGCCTGTCAGTATGGGGCTTCTATGCGAGCGCAAAGCACGTACCGTATCATCGAGCATCAAGTTCTGCCTCTCAACGTCGTCGTGGATATCTGTTGTTACCTAGCAATCCCCCTCACAATTAGTGCTTGCGAGCGCTCTGGGATGTGTGGGCGTACACCGCGCAATGTGCGAATCTTCGCGTGTAGGTCATCCAGTCTCTGGTCATTCTGAGCCTCATATGTGTCTTCTTGAGATCGTGAGCTCGACATAATGGTTATAATGATGGATGTTGAAGCTAGAGGCGGGCGACTCCCGCGCGCGAGAGGCGTGGGCGCACGGGCGCTTCGCTGCGGCCAGTCCTTGCCTTAGCCCACGATCAAGTTCTGAACGAGCAACTATGCGTCCAACCTCTTCAACATGACACCACAGTGTAAAGTACTTCATGCCCACACTTCGCTGCCATTACGTATCGCCGGCGCTTGCGTGTCTCGCCGGCAGAGCACGGCGATATGGCCGTGTTCCCTGCCCCTGAACATTCTCTGCACAGAAGCGGACTCTGTGGGTCCTTTGACAAGACATTCAATGACAATGTGGTACTGTATGGAAGCTAGTGACCAGAAAAGCACTGACCACATTGATGCGTGACAAGATTCTTGTTCACGATGTTGAGCTCCATTGAGCTCTGTGACAAGAAACGCATTGACATCGAGATCCACTCGTCTGTCCTGGGCCTTGGTATAAAGTTCGTAGGGCAGCGTGCAAGGATTTACTATCTACACTTCACGCTCGACAGGCAACATCGACATGTCTACCGACGCGCGTGTTTGGCTTGGTCAGTGCAGCCCTTTCGGTTCAGAGAGGCCACTCTGACATCGCTCCTGCTAGTTACCGGCGCATCTAGCGGTCTAGGCCGCGCCCTCGTGGAAGCCGTTCTTGCCAAAGGCGAACGTACTGTTGCGACGGTTCGCAAGCCTGCTGTGCTCGACGACCTTACGAAGAAGTACTCCTCGGAGCAGTTGTTGGTCCTTCAGCTGGACGTGACGGACAAGGAGGCTATCGCGCAGGTCTTCACCGACATCGAGAAGCACTTCAAGCGGCTTGATGTCGTCGTGAATAACGCCGGCTACGGCGTCACATCTGATATCGAGGCTACGCCGGACGAGATCTCGCGTCCCGTCTTCGAAACGCTCTTCTGGGGACCCGTATACATCACGCAGCAGGTATGGCGTGTGTCTTGGTTTGTGTCATCTCTGCCACTGATGTGAGTATACAAGGCTATTCGCTTCTTCCGCGAAGTGAATCCCAAGGGTCTCGGTGGACGCATCCTCAATATCTCATCTATTGGCGGATACGCTGCCCAGCCCACGCTTTCCTTCTACAACGCCGCCAAGTTTGGTATACCCCAACCCCGTCGCCGTGTCTATGCGTGGTGTCTGAGATATGTCTACAGCGCTGGAAGGCTTCACGCAGTCTTTCACCAAAGAGATGCCTCCCGCGTGGAACATCAAAGGTGTTATCGTCGAACCCGGAGGCTTCGCAACCAACTGGAACTCCAACAACATGATCACGGTCCCTTCTCACCCGGCGTACCCAGACGACTCCCCGAGCCGCCAGTTCATCCAGATGCGCGAGAGCGTTAAGCCGATAGGCGATGTGAATCGTGCCGCGCAGGCCATGATCACTATCTCCGAGGAGCCAAACCCGCCGCTGCGCTTGCAGTTGGGGACGGATGCTTGGGGTATTGCCCAAGGAATGGCCCAGAAGACGATAGACGAGGGGAAGAAGTGGGCGGATCTTAGCCATAGTACGAACTTGGACGGGTACGGACTGGAGATTCTTCCCTTTTTGAAGGGGGCGATCTAGTGCCCTCAGGCTCAGCTGCAGGCCTTGCAATCGTACTGATAGCTTTGTTATGACACTTATAAATAACGAGCATTTTTCGAGTGTCCACTGCCGTACGAAGGACCAGTCGAGCTCCCGCATAGATGATTTGCATTCGACTCAAGTCTGTACATGGCCTATGTGCATGGGCGCTATCTAATCTCCCCATCTTCGTAGAGTAGTAAAGGCGGAGTTTGTCTAGGGACGTGAAGGTTCTGAACAAGAACCCGCTGCGTTAGCCACAACATGAGTGACAGCCGTCCGTGACGTCACGCGTTGAATGCAACTGCCAGCGCGATACGCAACGTACTCCTCGACCACCATGATGCCGTCTCGACTCCTTTGAGACCCATATCGAGTGCAGGCGTGTTCCTAATAAACCTGTCGGCTTCTTGTGTCTACGTACCAGATTGCTACTGTTTGTCATCTACGGAAGCAGCGTACTAAGCCTCGTTATGGATTGAGCCATTGCGACCTCGCAAAGCGACCGAACGATCCGAGCCCCTTCTTGACGCTGCCTCAGATGGTCAAATAGAAGAGGGATGCGAAGGGCGCAAACTGGGCGCTCAGTTCACGCAGATTCGATGGGGTCTACGGGGACCTTTATCAGCAGTTCGTGCGCGTCTTCACAACATCACCCTTCCCCGGTGACCAGGTACAAACGAGCATGTTGACGAACAGCTCTCATGCTTTAGATCGCCCTTACGATTTTCAAGCATAGTCATGCCGCGCGGTATCGGCGCAGTTCCGCTTCCGGTGTGTGCGGTCAAAATCGTGTTAAACTATTCTTCCGGATTATAGTATAACCCACGAGCCTTCAACTTTTTCTCCCCTATTCTCCCTTACCTCCCTTCCCCCACATGTCGCTGCACATCCTTCCCCGTGCGTGTTTCCCTAGTTGAGAGGATGGCTCGATGCTAAAAAAAACCATAGCGTTCCGCGCCGACCACATCGGTTCACTGCGCCGGCCGCAGAAGCTCCTGGAGGCGCGGGATCAACTCGATGCGGGAAAGATCACCAAAGAGCAGCTTCGTCCGGTTGAGCTCGAGGCTATCGATGGCATTGTGAAGCTTCAACGCGATCTGGGCATCAAGAGTATCACGGATGGCGAGTACACCAGGTGCGCCCATCACGCGATGCGAGTAGAGGGTGTAATCTGACACCGCGGATGCAGGCACATGTTCTTCGATGGTGTTTTCAACAACCTCGACGGCTTTGAGCACGTTCCGGACGGTGCGCATCCCATCAATACGAGAGCATGAATTGGGCTGATCCGGGCTGCAGTACCCCTCGAGAAGTTCATGGACTACGTGCCCGACACCGCCGGATTCAAGTTGCTGAACTTCAAGAAGGCGGACTCTTACTTGTGCCATGTACGTTTAAGCAAACCTGACTGTGGTGCGTCTCTTATCTCCATGCAGGGCAAGATCAAACGGACCAAGACCTTTTACGTCGACGAGTTCGAGACGCTTAAGGCACTCGTGCCTGCAGACGAGGTCAAGAATATCAAGTTGACGATGTGCGCTCCCGAGTGGTTCCACCTCCGGCACGGCCCCTACGCGTACCCCAAGGACGTTTATGCGACCGACGGTGTGCACATACAGCTCATCACCTACAATATTCCACTGACTTGGCACAGAGGAGTACTTCGCCGACATCTCCAAGGCTTACCGCGAGGAGCTCGCCGATCTCTACGCCCGTGGCTGCCGCAATGTTCAGTTCGATGACCCCCTGCTCGCATACTTCTGCAGCGAGAAAATGCTGGCGGGCATGAAGGAGGAGGGTGTCGATGCGGACCGCTTGTTGCAGCTATACGTCAACGTCTACAACGACTGTCTGCGTGAGAAACCCGCAGACATGTGTGCTGGAGTGTAAGTGCATCTGATATTCATATAATGTGAACAAAGTGCCGACTTTTGCCTGTATTGCAGCCATCTTTGCCGGTAAGATCGCACGAGAAGGACCCGCAGTTTATGATACTGAACTCTGTCGATAGTGGTAACTTCAAGGGCGGACGCCACTTCAGCGAGGGAGGCTATGATGCTATCGCAGTAAAGCTATTCAACGAGCTGAATGCGGACACCTACTACGTACGTCGTTCCCAAAGGCGTGCCGAAGCAAAGGCTGACTGTAAGGTAGCTCGAGTACGACACCGAGCGCGCCGGCACGTTTGAACCTCTACGCCATTTGCCGAAGACCAAGTCCGTCGTTCTCGGTCTCGTCACGAGCAAATTCCCGACCATGGAGGACCCGGAGGAGCTCAAGCAGCGCGTCGAGTCTGCCGCATCAATCATCTCATCGGGCGTCGAGCCAAGGACGCGCGAGGAGGCCTTGAACCAGATCTGCATTTCACCCCAGTGCGGCTTCGCGTCACACTCGCTCGGCAACGACGTGACCGACGAGGACATGGCGAACAAGCTGAAGCTTGTTGTCAAGGTTGCTAAGGAGCTGTGGTCTGACGCCTGATGCTCTTTCTTTCCGATTTCTCACTCCTCATCGCATTGACA
The DNA here is from genome assembly GCA_900536885.1 of Peniophora sp. CBMAI 1063. Taxonomy (NCBI): domain Eukaryota; kingdom Fungi; phylum Basidiomycota; class Agaricomycetes; order Russulales; family Peniophoraceae; genus Peniophora; species Peniophora sp. CBMAI 1063. Next base: position 278,117 of record UWZB01000146.1, read on the forward strand.
CAGTACACTCAACTGTACATTAGCATCATACCCCACATTAGCATAGCACATCTCAACATAGCTGTATCATTCTACTCGTGACGAAGTTCGGCCCGGGGCTCGTGCGATATCTGGATTTACCACGTTACCCGTCAGGCCACAGGAAGGCGCACGCGGCACGCGGCTCTGCAATCCCTTTCGGTTAACTCGGAGCGTCAGTCGTATAGTGAGCTCTGTAGCGGTCAAATCATGAGTATATACGCCTGTGCACGTACTCGTGATGCTGCGGATGTGGCGATAAAAGCTGCTATGGCCGACGCTATGTCTGGCGGAAGAATGCGCAGCAAGTATGTGGCGGTGTGGAGGCGTCATCGCGGCGGACACAGTTGCATGATGTCGGCTGCGAGTGGGCAAGCTCCTTAACTCCATACCTCCATCTCACTCTGCCAGTCGTGTGACATGGCTTACTTCAAGAGCGCCGCGACGAAGGTGTCGCATAGCTCGACCTTCGCCATTGGCGGAAACAAGGACCTGCGCCCACTTCAAGATCTCATCACCGCTGAGAAGAACGTGTTAACATCGTGCGCGGCCTGCCTCACTTTTGATATCGCCACAGGAGCCTTACCCTATCCTATAGGCTTGTCAAACTTAGCACGGACCTCACGAAGGCGACCGATGCCTTGCAGCACTGGGGACAAGGAGAGGGGGATGATCTTGGTGTACGTCCTGTCGTAGTCTGCATGTAACCATTTTTGGCTGACAATGCCGCAGGATGTCCTTAACGGGTGTCATAAACTCCTTACTCGCTTCGCTTCTTCTGTATCCCGCTACGCTTCCCATGAGCAAGGCATACGTGATCACATGAAGGCTGTTCGTGCCCGTGAGGAGAATCTCGATCGGTTGAAGCATCAGCGCCGGCAGGTCGCGAGCAAGGCGGATGCAGCGGACAAGAAACTTAACAAAATGAGCCCGGAGAACAAGAACTTGCAAGCGCAGACAGACCTGCTACTCGGTCTGCGTAATCAGACAAGAGATTTAGACGCGGAGATTCTTGCCGAAGAGGCTTCTTTGGGCGACTTCAAGCGCGAGGCTACGCGCAACTGGATGACTCTCAAGTTTGGCGGACTTCAAGAACTTTGCGAGAAAGGGCTGGTAGGTCATTTGCACTCCTCGTATTCAATATATATTGAACTTGTATCAGATCACCGCAGACTTCGGCAAGCTGATCATAACGGAACTTCCGATTGAGACGACACAACCTGGCACGACGCGCGGTTACTACCTCGGACACTCTCAGACCGAGGCATATGCCAACGACGCTCAAGTCGCCATGTCGGAGGTCGTCTTCCACGGCGAGCCTCCACTCGGCGGTCCTCGTCAGCGAGCTCGTCCACCACCCGACGCATCGTACGCTGCCCACCCGGATAGTGTACCCGGCGGCCCACCTCCCGAAGAGCTGGGCATGCTCCGTCCATCTCAGGACGGCGTTCACTCGCAAACATTCTCTGGTCCGCCGGCTCAGCCCGCTCCCCAGCGCGGCTTTGGCGCCACCCAGTTCTCTACGTTACCTACTCGTTTGGAAAGCTTCCACCGTGAAGATAGCTTCGCTGCTGAAGTCGAGCAGGGTCTGGCCGAGCGGCGGCAATCTATGGACGGGAAGTCTTCAGATCCGAACAAGCGCGCGTCTGAACAATACTATCCACCGCCGGCAGGCCCACCGCCTGGTGCAGCACCTCCACTTCACCCGTCCATGCCTGAGGAGTCCGCGTACGGGGGATATGATCCTGGCTATGGTCCCGAAGATTATCAGAGCGTCGCGGCAAACCCGAACCGGAACTCGCAGGATCCTCAGCCTCAGAGCCCGATGTACGAGCAACATCAACAGCAGTCCGAGCAGCAATACGAACAACAGTATGCGCCCCCGCCGGGCCCTCCAGGTAAGGAGTTATCCAACTTTGTCTGATTGTGTTATTTATCAAGTTGACAGACGCTGGTACACCGAGAATGGGTCGGGTTCCAGTACCTCGTATGGAGTCGCCTCAACCTACGGAGCACAGTGCAGATGACCGCACGGATGAGAGTGCGCTCAACGCAGCCGCAGCGCGCGAGGTTGCGCGCGAAATGGACCATCTGACCTTCAATCCGCCGTATCAGCCACCGCGACTGCCCACGCCTCAGCCTCCGGCGGATGCCAATGCCTCGAGTGGTTCAAGCCCGTACGCCGCTCCTTCCTCTCCCTTCTCGCGCCGACGCGAGAGTATTATTCCCCGCAGCCCGACCGAGTCGCAACCAAGGCGCAGCTACTCGCCGATCCCTGTGACGACGGAGCCGCCAGCCACAGCCATGCCTGCAGCCCTGCCGCCGGCATATCAACTGCCTCGATCACAATCACCTCCCTCACAAGGGCCGCCATACTCGCCTATTCCAGTCCCCGAATCACCTCCTGCCACGTCAGCGCCATCTGCACCTCTACCAAGCGCCTACCTCCCTCGTACCGATTCGAATGGGACCAGCACTCCGTACCGCACGCCACTTGAATCACCAACGTTGCGGCCTGCTAACGCAAGTACAAGCAGTCTAGGACTCGGACGTCCCGCCCCCTCCATGGGTGGTCCCCGAACGATCTCTGCCGCGGCGTTCCGTCGGCCTGCGCGAACCACAAGTGATGCGACTGCAACACCGACCAGCCCCACTATGCATGCGATGACACCGCCGGTACCAGTACCGATCGCTGGGATGGCGGACACGAGTCCGCTTGCCCTACGCAAGCGCGATCATGGTTCGAGCCCATCGAATGGCAGCGTCTCTAGCCCGCATCAGAGCGGCTTCTCAACAGCTGGGTCGACGCCGAGCTTACGCCAGTTCCCGCCGCCACCCCAGGGACAGGGTCATGGACAGGCGGTGCATGATGGTGGCGAAGAGGAGAACTTCGACTATATCTCTGCTTATCTGGGTGGCGGCGAAGGGGAGGGACACAAACAGGACGGAGACTTCCGCTGAGGTCTGACAATCTAAGGACCGGACAATCTATGTACGCTCTCGGAACGCCCTGTACTCTGTTTGTCGATCAGTGTACCAGTATTAACATTGCCGATCTTTGTGGGTCCATCTAAACAGCTTCTCGAAGCTCTATCACAGTCGAGTATTCGCATGGCTATGCGTTCATATGCAGTACCGTAAGAAATATCCAGCTGACTACGAAGTCTACCACTACGCCGTGAATGGTGCGTACTGCTCCGAGAGGTAATCTCTGTCTAGTGAAAGCTCTGATAAGAAAATCACCCTAATAGAGCCGACGTAGTCGAAATCGCCTCTGGATATGTTCGAGAACGCCCATCGGGCCACTGGAAACGGATAGGAACTGTGGCGTGCTGGCTGTCCTAAGAGTTCGACGGCTTCGTCTTTGAGCTTTGCAGCATACCATGACCAACTCCTCTCTCGCAGCTCCGCTAAGTTGACTGCTGTCTCTAGCCCCAGCTTCGACTGCTCATCGGGAGAAAGATAGGCGCTTCGCTTCCCTAGGGCCTCATAGCCGTCAATAAGCCACCTCGATACGCTGTATCGCCTGGCCAGGAGTATCTTCTCCACCACGTCGGGCATCGCCTTGACTTGAGTATCCGCGCCTTCAATGGCGCGCGCACGGAGCTCGTCGAGGCACCACATGGTCGAGAGTTTGAGGACCGACATCCAGTCAGACACTGACATACTATACGCTTTGAGTGAGTGGGGCCTAGCAATTGTAAGCGACGGCAGTGATGGCGACGATGAAGATTGGTATTCACTGGGGCAAACAGACCTTCATAAAGCTTCGGAAGTCGCTGGCGGTGACATCCCAAGTGAGAATGATGGGGTCTTCTTTACTCTTTCCCTCTCCGCGGACATTGGGTAAGGAAAACATAGATTCAAAGACGCCACCACCTGTGGGAAGGTAGGCCATCGGGATACTGAAGAGCGTTGATTCAGCCTATATGACGCATGGGGACAAAAACACGTATAGGAAGATCGCCAATACTGACCTTGAATATCACAGTGCGATGAAAGAACTCGGAGTCCTCAACATCTGGAGTCTGGGTTTGAGCCATGGAAGAGTTGAGGTGGCGACGTATGGTGGCGCCGACGACAGGGTATTCTTATGGAAATCTGGTATATTTCCAATTGTGATTCCACAGGTACTAGTAGGCTTCTCCGCAGAACACGAGTCTTCAGCCTTATAAGACGTATGATGAGCGTATCGTTTCGAGAGTGATGGTGACGTGCAAAGTCAAGGCTACGGTGTGCGCGAACGAGGGCGCGGCCGAAGCGTGAGCGGACGGCCCGAATTGCCGATGGTGATCCCACGTCGCACCTTCAGGGGGACGGCTCGTTCCCTACGACCACGATGATTGCACAGTACAAAATAGTTGCTTTACCTGCTCGGCTTGGCCTCTTACGTTACGAGGCGAAAGATGCGACAAGACGTCATAGGGACTCGGTCACTCCCCAATATCGGTGATGAAACGAGCATAAAACAAGCCACAAGATGCATTGACATATTGACGAGCAGGCCTTGAACGTGTACTGATTACTACAAGGCACGATGACGACAGTGATATAGTACGTTAGTTCCGGAAAGGTGACACGTATGTCTTATCCAGCAACAGCTCATCCTCAAAGAGCTGGTGAATGGCCCGCGTGAAGTCGTACATCAGCCTGTCCCTTGTGCTGACCTGAACTGTTCCAGCCGTGTAAACGCCATTCCTAGCGTTGTATCGATGGATATGTTGCGTCTCTGCGGTTGAGGCCCACTTCCAGCTACGCTCGCGGATCTCAGCCAGCCGGGAAACCGTCTCGAAGCCGATCTTGATCTGTTCCTCCCGCTTCAGAAACTGAGGGTTCACACAGAGCCTCTTGTAACCCTCGACAAGCCAGCGCGCGACGTGGTGATCTTTGCCCATCAAGACAAGTGTAACGGGATCTTCAACGGCAATCACTTGCTTATCCGCGTCGGCCAACGCCTTGACACGGACGACCTCCAAGCACCACATCGAGGATAGCTGGAAGACGGACGACCATTCGGGAATTGTCACTTTCCGCGGCGGGACATGAATGGGACTAGTTGTTGTACGGATATAAGCTATACCTTTCGAGCCCCTACGAAAGAATGTACGCACGCAGGCATGATAAAGTTCAAGAAACTGTGAAAGTCCTCCGCAGTGATCTGGGCAGGAAGGGTGATGGGGTTACTGTCGCCATTGCCCTCTTTGTTGTGGTTGGGAAGAGCGAGCAAATCTTGGAATACACCTTCGCCTTTTGGGAGATAGTAGACTGGGACTTTGAAGAGCGTGGTACCAGCCTAGTAGTGTTGCTTAGTACTAAGAAAGTATGATTTACCCGTGCTAGTGCTCACCTGGAACACAACGGACTCGATGTAGAAGGCCCCGTCTTTGTGGAATGCAGCAGATGTAGACTCCATCTGGGTCGTAGGAAGGTGATGGGACGCGGAAATGATTGCTTTGCCAGGGAACTTTATAGTTGAGGCCCGGAATGCTCTTTGTGGCTAGACCGATACACTCTTTGTGGTCTACTTGAAGCGCGAGCCAAATGGTACTCATCTACCAATCAGTCTTTCAAGCAGTACAGGTACCGGATACATAGAGAAGAATCGTCAGGCATCATACAAGCCTGAAGATTCGATCGACACCAATATAGTACAATAGGACAGATCGAACGGCAAGCTCGAGTCTCAAGATTCTGAGTCATTTCCGGGCTCTTCGGCAGGCGGAGGTGAAGGCACAGTATAGTCCTTGTCAAGAACCAGATCCTCCCTGAAAATCTCATGTATGGCGGACTGGAAGTCGAAGTTCAGTCGCTGTCCCGGCTGATGGTTCGAGTCGATGTTTTGCGAGTCGCCCCAAGACCAGCTACGCTCGCGCAACTCAAGCAGCGCGAAACTCATGGTCATGCCGATCTTGTCACGCTCCTCCGCAAAGATGAAGGCGTCACGCTTCCCGAGGGCTTCCATGGCCTCGATGAACCAACGCGAGACGTTGTAGCGCTTTGCGAGCACAAGCTTCTCAATGGGGCCGAGCTCCGCCACGCCGGCATCGGCCTCGCTCACGGATTTAGCGCGCAGGTCGTCGAGACACCACATCGTCGAGAGCTTGAGCACCGACATCCACTCATCGACTGTAAGCTTCGGCGGAGTGCGGGCCACCGGTCTGACGCGTGAAGGTCAACGATATAGCGCTCGGCAACGTCGAGCCTTTACGTACTGCGGGAGACAAGCCTTCAACAGACTTTTGAAGTCAGTGGCTGATACCTCTGAAGGAAGGCGGATGGGGTTATCGTCGCTCGATCCCTCAGGTTCCCCATTCCCCCTGGGAAGAAGGAACATCGATGCAAAGAGACCTTCGTCTGCCGGGAAGCTGTATGTCGGCACCTTGAAAAGCGACTTCCCCGCCTGTTGACCGGGTCAGTCAACCTTATCTTAATGTGGGATAGCGGACAAACGTACACGGAAGACCACGATACGGAAGTAGAACTGCTCGTCGTGAACGAGGTCGTGGTCGTCATGGTCATCGACCGGCGTGCTAGATATCGAGGGAACACTGAAAGCGTCGAAGATTTCGTTGGTCATGGTTGAACGTAAGATGATGTTCAGAGGTCAAAAGGTGATGCACAAGTATAATTGCTTGCATTGCTATACTTATAGGCGAAGGCCTCGCCGCCGCGCTCCATACCCTACAACAGAAGAAGTGGTTGAGCGGACAAAGGCGCATCATGACGCAATGGAATTGGAGCTCACCTCGGGTTGCAAGAACTTCGCGAAGCAAGCTTTGGGAGCCGGACGTCTCTCGGACAGGCATCAGAAAGGTCTGACCAGAATAGCAAGATCGCCTTTTGCAAGGATGGCCGACTGCCGTTTGCAAATGGCAACTTTAGTAGCCAAAGGGTCCTCGAGTCGAAACGAACATGGACGTACGACTTCGAGATGGGCGCGCTAGGCACTCCTTACAGAAGCATCAGTTGTCTCTCGCCCCACAGGCTTTCTGGGGTCCGCACCAGTGAAGGGACACGCCAGGGTACAACGTGGTAGTCCTTTGTCAACGAGTACAGTCGTCTCGCCACTCGATCTGACATCCCAGGAGATGCGAAGGTGCGATCGGATACCCACGCATCCGATTTGGAGGCCACGCGGTGCTCCATCGTCTTCAAGATCATGAGAGCGAGAACTTCAAATGCATCGTGAACCCCATTTGTCGGGATAGGACGTAAAGGTTCAATAAGGGTCCTGTCAACCTGTCCGAGCGCTTAGCAATACTCACAGTACGGCCGGATAAAGAGTGAGAGACGCTTACACAGGTGAAAGAGGGCGCAAAGAGAGCGGTATCGCCTCGGATACCTGGCGCTGTGGGTTCTGGGGCAACTGCGGGGTAGACCACCGGACGCAAGTTGTCCATCACGAGTGTTGAAAGCGCTTCGGACGGCAGGATAGCTTTGTCGCGAGGCGTTCTAGTCGTCCAGATACCGTACTGATAGGAGTTGATCTTCTAGGCTGCGAAGGCACGTTGAAGGCATGGGGATATCCTGGCCATCCGCTGTGTATAGCGATTTGCAGTTCGTAAGCAGTGCTTCAGAATTGCCTCAGGTGACCTGAGCGCCTGGAGGGTCAATACGAAGATAGGCGCTTAAAGATCTCTGATCGAGTAGCTGCCACGAATAACCCAGTTCTACGGTCCGAAGCACAACGCAGCTACTGCGATGCATCGCCCAGACTCAACGCTCGCGACTTGATATGGGCATCCTGTACTAATCTCGACACTGGAGATGCAGGAGCAGCGGGAGAGTTGCCGATCGTGATCGAATGGGCGTTACAGACAAGTCGCCACAAACAACGGGCGTAAAACTGGGTGGGATCCGACCACGCGTTTCATCACGGAGTTAGCCGTGGCTTGTCTCGCGCCCCCGCTCGCGGGTTCGCACCGTCTTCGGCTAGCAAAACCATCTATGCGGTGTTGAAAGCCGGGTTGTGTATCCGAGCTAGTCTACTTTGTCTCTAGGCAAAGACGGCGAAGTGGCTAGGGAACGGAAGCGCAGGAAGGACACATCGTGCCGCTGCCTCACGCCGGCGGACATTCGAAGAAACAACAATGTGCCATCCCGCAGACGGGCTGGAAGCGCGCGTACGCGTAGGACCCTTTGGACCTACAGACGAAGCGCCTTGTGGATAACGTCCCGTTTGAGTAGTCGTGCTCAGGATGGGGAAGACGATAAACAGAGTCACGCGCAGAGATAGATCTCATGTGCCGGAAAACCCAGAATTTCCTTGTCAGTCGTGACGACACGTAGTCAGGTCTTGCCAGGCCTGATAAGAGATTGGGCCTGATAACGTTCCACAAGGGGAGATCAGGCGTAGCGAGGCCTGGCAAGGCATTGCGAGCGTGATAAGGCATTGCGAGCGTTGCAAGGCGTAGCAGGGCATTGCGGGCATTGCAACGCTTGGTTAGGCTATCTAGAATACTGCTTATACACCTCGCACTTCAATTTTCTTCCTCAATAATGGATTTCTTGCCGTGGACTTTCCAGACGATGTAGATTATCCCAAATTCAGATTCGCTGACGGGACGAGTGATCGCAGGCGGACCCGTCCAACCACAGGGCACCATCACGATCCCACGACGGTCTGAGCCGCCCAGAGGGAAGCACGATATCATCTGGAGTGGTCTACATCGTTTAGAAATCCTACGGCAAGAAATCCAATCACGCAACAAGAGTATGGGCAAGATATAGAATACGGATCTAGGACATATGTATGTACATGGAGGACACAACGGAAGCAACGTAGTTAATACAAAAGCATACAAGCAAATGTGAATACAAGGCGCAGCGGCGTAAGTACAATACGAGCATGCAAAACAACCGAAGAAATCACACTGCGCTACAAGACCTCCTACTCCGACTCGATGGTTCAGGTACAAAGCAATCGTGTGCTGGTAGTGCCGGCGCCAGCGCGCACGGGCTAAGATGAACGCTGAGCCCAGAAGCCGCGCGATGTGCGAACTGCGAAGGGAGTGGGCGAATGGTGGTGCGGGCAC
>UWZB01000147.1:1591-54555 GCA_900536885.1 Peniophora sp. CBMAI 1063
AAGGATGGTCACACAGACTTCATTGACTTAATCATTCGTCGGGCGCACGTTACTTATACTTCAGGATGAAGCCAGTACCCGTTGCGGGGGTTTGCACCCCAAGACTCCTCTTCTACTTCGGGACTGGCATAAACCTGCATCATACTGCCATAATAATTGAATAGAATGGACACATGAAAGTCGCGCACGGCTTCGCGGAACGCGAACTTCTCGAGTTGTTTAAGCAAAGGGTGATATGCATTCACAAGGAAAGAGAGCCCCAGTAGCGCCCCGGAGGGGCTGTGATGAATTCATATCCTGCATATGTCATGCGAGTTACCACGCTACTTTACGAGCACCCAGTACGCCACTTTGTGCGATCCGAACTCGGGCCGATACTGCCGCACGCGCGCGGAGGGCGCTCTTTCGAACCCCGACCGCCATGTAAAGCTACTTTTGCATGGGGATATCTCTGGTCCATGCGTCTCTATCGCTACGCGCTCTGGCGCTACTCCGTCTGCTACACAGCTTGAAAGAACAAGGATGTGCCTAATCAACACGAACAAGAACGCCCGCGGCCAATAGTGCTCAAAAGCAGGACCTGGGCCACCTTCCTCCAGTCGCTACCTCAAACGTCCTTCATGTTGATCAATCAGTACTACTCAGCTGGACCATCCCGCGTCACCAACTACTATTACGGCCCCACCCCTACCTATATCCCGACCTGCGCGCCTCGCCCAGCTCTCGCACATCCGTCGCCGAAGCCGACGTATCACTACCTCCCGCCCGTCCTCCCCACACCTCGACTTGGAGCGTACGGTGGATCACCCGTCATCATTATCAATAATGTCACCTCGTGCCGGGACCCACCAACCTTCACACCACCTGTGGCAGCCAGTCCGCTGCCGGTCTACGACGAGCCTTCGTACACGACTACAAGATATCTGGTCAACGGAGAGGAGATACCAGGAATGTCACCTTACAAGCCTGTGTGCGCTCTGGGCGATAGCACGTTCGAGGCAGGCCCTCCAATGTGTTCACCGCCCTCGCCGCGCCCAATCCCATCGCCTCCTACGTCGCCTCCACCCCCTCCGCCCAATGCACTCTCTGCCTCCCACGGTACCAACGCAACGAACCAACATATGTTCTCTTTCCCATCGTCTCGGATTAGATCAGGCTCCTCGGCTACACAGACTAGTACCAGAAGGCCCCTTCCTCCTACCCCTACTGCCTCTCGCCGTCGGTCCGGCTCACCAGACGGCCAATCCGATGTACGCGACGCGACTAGGACTTCCGAACCTCCGAACCAGCCTGATCGGGGTGCTGCTGCTGATCTCCAAACCTCGTCGCATCGACGTGAGAGCAGTACTGACTCGACGGCCAGTGACCCTGTGGTAGAGGAGTGGCGGCGGGAGTCGCGAAGAAACACATTGCTGAACTCCATCCGTCTGCGCCACCCATCTTTGTATCCCAGTGAGAGCTCAATCAGCATGTCATCTAGTGCGGCTTGCTGACGGGTATTAGACAGTGCAACGCGTGTAGGTCGTCGGCCGTCGGGTCCTCAGAGCAGAGCAAGGCGTGGATACGCAGGCGAATCTCTGGAGCATACGCCTCAAGTCCGGATCGCGTCACGAAGAGAGACCGGTCCTCGGGCTGAGACGAGGGGGAAGTTGTAGTCTAGTACTTGGTGTTCATCGCTTAGATCTACCGAATGCCATGTGTGTGTGCAAGCTCGAGCGATAATATGATGCGTTATCAGTCCTTGGGTTTGACTCGGTAAGATGGGTATTGCGACCAGCTCTACATCTCATTTCCTTTGCGATGTGATGATGTACATATGGCAGCGGTCAGCCTTCCTTGAACAGATAGCTATACGCGCTCAGCGCAGGGGCGCCACCGAGATGTGCATACAGCACGCGTGATCCCTCTGGGAACTCGCCGTTCCGTACCATCTGAATCATCCCGTCCATCGACTTGCCCTCATACACCGGATCCGTGAGCATACCCTCCGTCCGCGCGCACAGCCTAATGGCATCCATCGTTCCCTCATTCGGCAGCCCGTACTCGGGCCCTCCGAAGCGCGTGTCGAGGACGACATCCTCTTCGGTGATCTCCTGCCCAAGTTCGACCAGAGCCGCCGTGTTCTTCGCGATGCGCAGGATCTGCTCCTTCGTCTTCTCCGGCTTGGCAGAGGCATCGATGCCGATGACCCTGCGCGCGCGTCCGTCCGCGGCGAAGCCGACGACCATACCGGCCATGGTGCTCCCAGTGACGGCGCAGACCACGATATAGTCGAACTTGAAACCCAACTGCTTCTCCTGCTCCCTGACCTCCTCCGCGAACCCTACGAACCCCAAACCGCCATAAGGATGTTCAGAGCATCCAGCTGGAATGGCATAGCCCTTTCCGCCGGCCTTCTCGACGTCCGCCAACGCCTGCTGCCAGCTAGCACGAATGCCGATGTCGAACCCAGCGGCGTCAAGCCGACACTCGGCGCCGAGGATGCGCGACAGCTCGATGTTGCCGACCTTATCGTAGATCCCGTCTTGATCGCCATGGTTGACCCAGTTCTCCTGCACCAGTACGCACTTCATGCCGAGATGCGCCGCGACGGCGGCGACCTGGCGCGTCTGGTTGGACTGGATGCCGCCGATCGAGACGAGCGTGTCGTAGCCGCCCTCGATAGCCTCGGGGACGATGTACTCGAGCTTGCGCGTCTTGTTGCCGCCGAAGGCCAGGCCGGAGTTGCAGTCCTCGCGCTTGGCGTAGAGCTGGACTTTGCCGCCCAAAGCTGCGGAGAGGCGGGCGAGGTGTTGGATGGGCGTGGGACCCGGAAACGTGAGCTCGTGCTTCGGGAACTTGTCGAGTTTCATGGCGGCGTAAGTATGCGTGGGGATAGATCTAGAAGCGGGAAGGAGGGGTATAAGTAGGAAGGGCTGGGCTAGGCTTCCTGGCCAGCTGTTCACTACCTATCGAGCGGGTCCTCGAGGCGTACGTAACTCCGGTTGGAAGGTCGGTCGTACCGCAGGAGCGTTCTCCCGCTCATTCCGCTGATAAGCGCCTTGGCCAGTATCCGTAGAGCCACAAGAACTCGGCAAAGCCCATGATGCGTGATAACGCCGGTGAAGCGAGTTGAAAGCGGAGCCGTGCACGCTCGCGTCGAGACGTACTGCCACGACCGTATGTAAGAGCCTCCCCCCCTTGCGCGTCGTATTGGTCACGATATGTCGCATAGATGGCCAATAGCTTGGTTCATGAGTTTCTGCAGGGCCTCTCATCTGGTGGCTATGGTCAGTAAATTGTGATCGCACAAAGATGTACACAGCACGCACCATTGCGACCCTCGAACATTCGCCCTCCATGTACGATTGCGTAGCAATTCTCCTGAAAACAATCATGCAGTACACACACCATCCTATCAGTCGCAAAGGAACCTGTCCGTATGGCATATTGGCCGTAGCACGAACGTGGACGACGGTATGTCCCTCAGGCCGCCCTCAGACTCGCGAACGACGGACTCGTCCGAGTCTCTGGCGCTGTAAGCTAGTTTATACGCAGGGGCCAACGTGATGTGGCGCGTACGACCATCATACGCTCATGAAGGGACAGTCTGGACATCGAAAGATGGATCTCAATTAGGCGACATGAAGGTCGAAGACGAATTGCATCGGACGCAGTCTACACTTCTCGACGCCGCCGCCGCGGCGCCGCGCCGTCGACCGATCGAACTTCGAACTTACCATGACCTTTAATACATCGGTGGGTGCTAGACTTGATACTTGTTCCTACTCGCACTGACACTGTGTCTCAGGATTCCCTTGAACATGCTCACACTCAGCCGGATACTGACCTCGGTGACAAGTTGATGGTAAAATACAAGCGCGACGCCAATCCCCAAGATCTTGATGAAGCGATAGCAGCGTACCGGCGCATACTTGAGCTCATACCCGACGAGGACTACTCGTCTAAACTTGTACAGCTCAACAGTCTTGGGGTGGCCCTGTACACTCGCTTCGAACGCTCTGGTGATCCTGATGACCTCGACAGCGTCATCTCGGCGGGGTACAAATCTGTCGAGCTATCACCTAAGGGCCACGAGAACGAGCACTTGCAATCAGGCAATCTAGGTTCGACCCTATGGGTACGCTTCAGACGCTTTGGCAACACTGCCGACTTAGAAAGCGCACTCATTGCGAAGCGTCGAGCTGTGGATCTCACTCCCGACGGCCACCCTGCCAAAACACGTTGGCTGACGAACCTCGGAACCTCTTTACACGACCGCTTCAATCGCTTTGGAGAGGCTAAAGATATCGAGGAGGCTATTGCAGTCCAACGCCGTGTAATCGAGCTTACGCCCGATGATAGCGCAAACATGCCAGATAGCTTTATATCCCTCGGCCTCTTCTCCCAGAGTCGCTTCAAGCGCTACGGTGACACCGCCGATCTCGAGACTGCAGCGGTATCTATGCGCCGCGCCGTCGAACTTGCACCTGAGGGCCATCATGATAAAGCGCGACTCCTGGGCCACCTCGGTGCCATTCTATGGTCTCGATTCGAACGCTTCGGCGATCGTGCAGATATCGAAGAAGCCATCGAGGCCAAGCGTCGTGCGGTAGATCTGACTCCTGATGGAGGATCGAACAAGCCGCGATGGCTCACCAACCTCGGAACCTCCTTGCTCTCTCGTTTCGAGCACTATGACGACGTAGCCGACCTCGAGAGTGCGCTTCGCGTGCAGCGACGAGCAGTCGAACTGACCCCTCATGATCACCCAGACTTGTCGTTCAGACTCGCCAATCTCGGGGTCGCCTACCGAAGTCGCTTTGTGCGCTTTGGCGACAGCGCCGATCTCGACCTCGCTCTGGAGGCGGAGCGCCGTGCAGTTGATCTGACGCCCGATGGCCACCCGAATAAACCTCACTGGCTGACGAACCTCGGCGTTCTGTTCCATGAACGCTACAAGCTGCGCAAAGACGTTGCAGATCTGCAGAGTGCTCTAGATGCGAAGCATCGCGCCGTAGAGCTGACACCCGAGCAACATACGCTCATGCCGATGCGTTTATCTAATCTCGGAGTGTCGCTGATTGATCGCTTTTTGATCGCGGGCGACCCAGCCGATATCGAGAACTGTGTCGGGGTAATGCGCCGAGCGGTACAGCTCACATCTGATGGCCATCCATCCAAATCACGATGGCTGGGAACATTGGCTTCGGCATTGTGTCTCCGCTTTGAGCACCTCGGACGTGCGGCTGATCTAGACGATGCTATTGCAACTGGGCGCCGCGCAGTCGAGCTCATCCAAGAAGGCAATCCTGGGCTGCCTCGCGAGCTGAAACAGCTGGGCGAGATTCTATACGCTCACTTCAAACGAGAAAGGAGCCAGCAGAACTTCACAACGGCAATCGATTGCCTCATGAGAGCATCTAAAGACCGGCTGGGCGCGCTGTACGACCGCTTTCGGGCCACGGAGTTCGTCATCATGCTACTTACTCGTCATCCTGAACTCAGCACCCCCGAGGTCACATTACAGGCGCATGCTCGTATGGTCGATGTGCTACCCGAGATCGTGTGGCTGGGACACGACATGCAACGACGTTTTCAAGAGTCTGCTCGTGCGGGCCGGTTGATATACGCGGCCGTGTCTGCTGCCATCGAAGCCGGGGCTCTGCGTCAAGCTGTAGAATGGATGGAGGCCGGGAGATCACTGGTGTGGTCGCAGGTCATTGCAATACGCTCGCCTGTCGAAGAGCTTCAAGAGCGCCAACCGGATCTCGCGCAGGCCTTCCACGCCGTTCAACTTGACATCCAGAGAGCTGAGCGCGATGATGCGTCGCTCCATCTGCAGGGCTCTTCTGACACCCTCAAGGACACCGCCGGAAGTGATATGCTGAACCGCCATCGTCAGCTTGTGGTCAAGTATGAGCGCCTTTTGGATGAGATTCGGCGTTGTCCTGGGTTCGAGGCGTTTCTACGTCCACCGCGCTTTCAAGATCTTACAGCCGCACTAGGACCAAATCAGGGGCCCATCGTGTATCTGAATACAACTTCCACTCGCGGAGACGCTTTGATCGTCGATGGAGGCTCTGTAGAAAGAGTTGCTCTCCCTGGCTTGAATGAAGAGCGCGCCACGGAGTTGCGCAAGCGATGGTGGGGTTGCCTTCAGGAGAGCGATGTGCGCGTGCGAGGGATGGCACCCAAGGGGCGCATACAACGCGGTACAAAGGCGATACTGCAACTTGTACTCAAGCGGCTGTGGACGTGGATCGTACACCCTGTTCTACAAAGACTGTTTTTTGTGAGTAGTCCGATCACCGATGACATCCACTTCAACTCACGGTTCCCTGGCTTGTTTCTCTTTACAGCTCAACGAGGCACGCCGTGCTGATCTTCCGCATATCACATGGTGCCCTACAGGATCGTTGATGCAGTTGCCGCTACATGCTGCAGGTATATACAGCTTTAGCACTTCATCCGGGCTGCGAGAGTCTCATGCCTTCGACTTCGTCGTCTCCTCATATACCCCTTCTCTGACGGCTCTCGCGCGCTGCCTTCGGAAGTCGGACGAGGCACACCATTCAGCACCAAAGCTGCTCGTTGTAACCCAACCCGAAACGCCGAAGCAAGCGCCTCTTCCCCACACGCTAGATGAGGCGACCAAGCTTCGTGCACTCCTACCAAAAGAGCAGAGGACCTTCCTGAACCACGACCAGGCGACGCTATCTTCAGTCCTCCCTGCCATCAGTCAGCACGCATGGGTACATCTCGCATGCCACGGCTCCCAAAACGCAAAAGACCCGACACTCAGCGCTTTCGAGCTGTATGATGGACCGCTCACCCTCGGCGCTCTGATGAGCACCGCATCCGATGATGCGGAGCTCGCCTTCCTATCCGCTTGTCAGACAGCGACGGGGAACGAGAGGATACCGGAGGAGTCGATGCATCTTGCAGCTGGCATGCTCGCGGTCGGAATGAAGGGCGTCATCGCGACGATGTGGTCCATCAAGGATGAGGATGCACCGGTCGTTGTCGAGACGTACTATAGGAAGCTGATCGAGCTGCGCGACTCTGGTTCATATGGAAGAGTGAGTACGGGAGCCGCATATGCATTACACGAGGCGACGAAGCGTCTGAGGGAGGAAGTCGGAGATAATGCCTTCGAAAGATGGGTGCCATTTGTTCACTTTGGTGCTTGATGCAACCCGGCATTTGTGCTGCATTCGCTCTGCCTCTCGATATGCCGTCCAACCTATCTTCTTACAATTCATGTATTCTCCGCGATGAAGCTCGCATGATGAGTGGGAATGATGCACACGCAAGATGGAGGTCAAGAGAGAGTCGCAGCTCGGTCGGAGAATGCCGCGCCGCGGTGTCGAAAAGGAAATTCCGCGTGCGTTGAATGATGTCCGAAACCACCACTATCGAGCCGCGCCGCCAGCTTCATCATGAAGCATTTTGCTTTTCAAACCTCATACAATGACTGCAGTTCAGTGACTTCCAGAGTGTGCCGTCTTAGCTCGCAAGCGCTGACTCCGTCGGCCCGCGAGGTACAGGTGAACACGGACGAAGGAGAGCGGCGGACTGCGTCGAAGCAAAGAACCGCCAGGCTCCTACAGGCATCCCTTCTCTCCGCATTCATTCCCCGAATCAGGCAATAGTGCTGCCCAGCAGCGTGTGCAGTAAAGAAGGCATACGTCTAATGCCGACACTTCGCGTCGGCGATAACGCACCAGACTCCCATTGACATGTCTTGCCCTACGAAAGCAACGCCGATGTTCGTGCATCTGCTCAGGTTCAACCTATGAGGCCTGAAGTGTTTCCTCCGCTTTAGGCATTGGCCGGAGTACGGCCTTAGCTTAGCTCATATTGGCTTACCTGGGTTTCACCGAGGCAGAGGACCGCGAGTACTTGCGTGTACCATCGTTCAATGACAAGATCTTTGAGGGAACGCTTATAGAGCCTGCCTTTCTGTTCTTCTTGGCTAACAGCCTTCCTCTTGTTACTCTTCTATTGGTAGCCATGGTCTACCAATCTTTCTTGTCCAACTCGACTGGGCTCTCCTCTTCAGGCCTTATACAGATCCTGAGCGAACACCTGGTGCTTACTACAGGTCTTACCGCTGGCGTCGTACTTGTTGCAGTCACGCGCTACCTTCAGAGCCCATGGCGAAAAGTTCCTCCTGGACCATCCGGCCTGCCCTTCATCGGCAACGCGCTCCAGATGGTGGGCGACCAGTGGCTTCAATTCAGCGAATGGAGACGTGAATATGGTGCACCCTTCCTTTACTCCATCCCCTGCAACAAACGCTCATGCTCTCACAGGCGACATCATATACCTGAAGGCGATGGGACAGCCGATGGTGGTCCTGAACAACCCCGCCATCGCGGCCGAACTGCTCGAGCGCCGCGCTAGCATCTACTCCGATCGCCCGACAATGATCGTAGGACATGATATCTTAAGCGACGGCCTCATGCTTCCGAGCTCTCGCTACGGCGAAACGTACGCGAGTCCCTGCATCGCACTTGCCTAGCATACTACTGATGAACTCTCCAGGTGGAGACGCATGCGCAAGGCCGCGCATGAAGCGTTGAACAAGGTCGTCGTGCACGGCTTGACGGAGTATCAGCTGGAAGAGGCTATCGTCATGGTTCGCAACACGATGCAGAACGCGGCGGGGTGGGATAGGTTCATCCGGAATGCGACTGCGAGCACGATGCTTCGCAGCGTGTACGATGAGTCGCCGGTCAGTCTGCTCTACATAAGCTCTGGATCACCCGTTCACAGAGACCTCGCTTAGGCATCGAAGGAGCACGACGTTCGCGTCAAGCAGATCAACGAGTTTTCTGAATACGCTGCCTCTGCCGCTGCGCCCGGGGCATACTGGGTAAGTTGCGTCGTGCATTAGCGCCTTTCTGCGAAGCTCATGTGTATCGTTGGTAGGTTGAGGTCATGCCGTGGATGCGGCACATTCCCAGTGTTCTCGCTCCTTGGAAACGCCAAGCGCAGGAACACTACAAGTTCTACAACGCGCTCTTCCACAGCTTCCTCGGTCGTGTACAGGATGGCATTGTACGTCCACAAGTCCAGTCTCGTTCACGGCGAATGTAGAGTTGATTGATGGCTCTGCAGGATGATGGCTCGGAGCGAGCGTCCTTCTCGGCAACGCTGATCCGCGATAGCAACCGCTACCGGTTGAAGACGCGCGAGAACGTATGGCTAGCTGCCTCAATCTAGTACGCCTACCCTCATACTCTTACTCAACCCCGAACAGCCAGATAAGTCTGAGTGCGTCTCCAGCGCGGCAGGCAGCGACACCACGCGTGCGGCGCTCGGCTGGTTCTCGCTGGCCATGCTGCTGTACCCCGACGTTCAAAAACGCGCTCAGGACGAGCTGGACGCTGTAGTCGGCCACTCGCGGATACCGACGTTCGCCGATCTACCTCGCCTGCCGTACATAAGCGCCATCATCAAGGAGGTGATACGATGGCGGCCTGTGACGCCGATCGGAGTGTACGCACCAGTCGCTCTAGCCTGGCCGCATCTTCCTGCGTTCTGACATCTACCGCGTCCGGCTTGGTAGACCTCATAGGAGTACACAAGACGACTACTACGACGGGTACTTCATCCCGAAAGGAACGGTGGTCATCCCGAACGTCTGGGAGATGAACCACGATCCGGCGATATTCGGCGATGACGCCCATCTGTTCAATCCTGGGCGCTTCCTCGACGAGAAAGGGGAGTTGCTGTCTACCCTCCCCGGTTCAAAGGACGACGGGCATTATGCTTTCGGTACGTTCTATTCTACTATTCTCCTTCTCCTTCGACCTGAACTGACTGTGATTGCGCGTCAGGGTTCGGACGGCGGTGAGATATCGTGATCACGCTCTGCTACATCCGGACTGACGATGCTTTCACTGTTGCAGGATCTGCGTCGGGAAACACGTAGCGAACAACAGTCTTTTCATCGACATCGCAGTCTCTCTCTGGGCCTTCTCGTTCGTGAACGTCAAAGGCCAGACTCCCTCCGCAGAAGGCTGTATCGACGAAGGTCTCGTCGTGTGAGCCCCTTGTTCGCCCCGTCACCCGTGGGAATATCTAGTGCTTATGATTGCACACAGCTCGCCCAAATCTTTTGAGGTCGATGTTCAGCCTCGGTTCGCGGAGGCGTTCTCTGTGCTCTCGCAGGAGTGCGAGCTTCGTGGACGGTGACGATGGTGTGGCGAGACGGAGAAGAGCTACTTGAACTGGGGTTGTACGTTCTTGTTGACACGAACCTGTCAGCGTGTATTCAGAGGCCGCGTATAGAGTATGTGCACATGCCCGCCTCCGGGGTTTCAATCGCTATCACCTCCTTGTTGTACAAAACCATATCCACGTTCGACCGAGAGCCGGGCTCTAGGAAGCGTACGATAGGAAACGTGGAAAGGCAGCTTATATCTTGCTCAGTGTTTTCATTGCGGTGACGTTGCCCCTGACGCAGTTTCGCAGGTAGTCATTGATCCATCATATAGCAATGCTCTCATAGCAAACACATCCTATCGTACACACACAATCCAAACCAAGTCCGCTCTCAAATCCTACAACGCAAACACCTCAACGCCCACACCCACGCCCCCCGCCCTCCTCACCTCGCCCATCCCAAGCCTGGCAACAGCGTTTCTCGCATCCCGACACAGCGCCTCGGGCCCCGCAGCCGCGACCGCGACACCTCCACCCGCGTGCGGGGCCAACCACCGCGCTTTAAGCACAGACGCGTCGGCGCGCAGCGGCGCGTCGTCTTCCCCATCCCGCTCGGAGCTCTTCTTCGCGGGCGTGAACTTGTCGTCGTCGGGTGCAGACGCCGAAGGGAGATCGGCCGCAGCTACAAGGTCGTCTTGGCTCTCCACGTCGATTTCCGAGGGGAGAGTGGGCGAGATGAACTCGCGGAGGAGAGAGTGCAGCACCGGGCGCGCGACGCTCACGGCGCTGTTGGGGAGGGGCGGGACGGCGGAGGGGTTGCAGAGGCACGTGACGAACACGGAGAGGTGGACGTCGAGGTCCGCGGCGGGGTGCGAGGCGGCCGTGAGGATCTGGCGGAGGGGCGTCGCGAACCAGTCTATCGCGCCTATCTCACACGCATCAATTTCAACAACTCTCGTGGTAGGATGGCGAGAGCATGTAAACGCACCGAAAGACCGGACACACCACACGACCTGCACCCTGCGCGTCTTCTCGCCGCCTCGGCGCCCGAGCCGCACGACGCGCCCGACGATATCGTCCAGCACGCCCACGATCGCGCTCATGCCCGCGCCGCCCGCGACCAGCAGCGCGCTCTCGTACTCGCCCAGATCGATCGATAGACCGCCGTACGGCCCATCGAGCGCGACCTGGATCTCCGCCCCGTCAACCTCATCAGCATCCAAGCCCAGTCCGGCTTCGTTGAATCTGAGAGGCTTCTTCGGGTCCGACAGCGCGAGGCGCTCGAGCTCGGCGCGGGCGTAGGAGGAGAGGGAGCGGGACCAGTCGCCGGTGGCGCGCGCGGCGAGGAGGAGCGCGCGCGAGGATGTCACGCTGTGTGAGAGTGGGGCGGAGGCGATGGTGAGCGGGTGCGATTCGAGGATGTGCGGGCCGGCTAGGACGCGCACTCGGAAGTGCGCGCCTGGGGCGTACGAGCCCGATACGCTGTGCACTTTGATCTGCGGGGGAGTTTGAGCTGAAGAGGAGGTGATGATGGGAAGGGAGGGAATGTACGCACGAGCGTCATGTCGTTCCCGACCGGAACGAGCGTGGCGTCTTTGATGCGGAAGCGGAACATGCGCATGAGCACGTCCGCCGCGTAGAGCGCGATGGGCGGGAATATCCACGGCGCGGCGTATATCGTATGGTAGCACACGCAGACGAAGAACGCGACGTAGAGGCAGACGTGGGTGTAGAAGAAGAACTGGTACGCGAACGCGCGCACGGGGCGCACGCTGAGCAGCACGATAAGGCACAGACACGCGAGCGCGGCCACGCCCGTCGTCTCCTTGTCCGAGCCGAGGATCTGCAGGCCGTACTGCAGGTGGTTCCGGATCCAGAGCGCGCCGTGCACGACGGCGGCGAGGAAGAGGCCGCGCCCGGCCCAGCGGTGGACGTAGTTCAGCTTGTCGTACGCGCCGGCGCCGCCGAGGAGGAGGGAGAGGACCGAGTTTTTGGTCGCGAAGAGGAAGACGGGTGGGAGTTGGGCGAGCGCGAGGAAGCCGGCCCGGTTCGAGTTGTCGATCAGTGGCGCGTTCGTCACGACGCATGCCAGGACGAGCGCGATGTACCCTGCACAGAGTAGAACTGCACATTGATCAGTATGCGATACTATGTGTGGGTCGCAGTATCTCACTTTGTGCGATAGTGAGCCCAGTGCCAATCGGACTATACACAAGCCAGCTCTTCGCCGCGCTGAGCAGTCCGTACACGCTGCTCCTCGAAGTCTTGACTGCCTTGATCTCAGCAGGAGGCACGCTCTCGTATGACCTCCCCCAGTCATCGCCTACCCCAGCCACACCCGCGAACGCAACGCCCCGCCGCAATCGCGAGACGAGCGCAGGCGCGCAGCCCACGACGGCCGCAGCGAGCACAGAGCACCACACGATCGTGAACTTCTTCTGCCATGCAGGTCCGTCGATGTACGAGCTGCAATGACACTCGTCTCAGTACACTGCAAAGAGCAACGGTAGTGAGGAAGAGCGCATACTTGTACTGAGCCAACTCGGTCGGAATACTAGGTGCAGTGCCGAACGACATATCTCGAGATCGTACAAGGCGTAGAGTGTGCTGGTCTTCTCGTCGTCAGGTCGTTCTGGTCGTCGGTCGTCAAGAGCTTACACACCGTTGTCGGTGTGAAGGTCCAAGAATACTCCTCGTATCTGAAGCTGAAGCTAAGGGCCAGCCGCACCGGAGGGACAAATAGACGCAAGCAGGAAACAAATCTTTTCACGAGGCGCCCGCAGCGCGCGTGAAACGTGTGTGAAAGGGAGAAAAATGGTTTGAGCAACGCACGGGCGTGCGTCTGCGAGTTAGACGCTGACGGCCATGTTCGTCGAGTGCACTCGTTGCGCTGGCTACGAGCTTTTGAGCTACCGGGATAGCACCCGAATATACCTCTATGTTGGGAACTCCCGAAACTGTATGAGGTCGTACCTCCCTGCAAGCTACATGCCTCATACGGCTACGAACATCGCGCACTCGCGTCGACGGTGTTCTCAAGCGCATCCAGCATGGTCCTCAGCATGTATCTACCTTCCAGTCATCTGCGACAAGCTTGTGAATGTAGTTTATGCCCGCGTCATCATCTTTCTTCAGACAAGCGGGAGACTGAGGCTGCTAGCCGGTCCACCCAACGACGTTGTCAACAGATTGGAAGCACGTTGTACCAAAACTATAGCATCTCCCACACGACGTCAAGACTAGTAAACGACATCGTACTCTATGCCTCCACTCAACAACACCAATAACGGTCGTTCACCACCCCCTACCGCCAGTACGTCCTCCTAGCTGCCGGTATGGTGTTGTCCGGCGCGAAAAGGACCCTCAGAGGCCCATCATGCATCCCGGGCAGGTCGGGATCCAAGCATATATACTTTTCCCCGTCCTCGTCCTTCGAGCCCGACCCTGGCGCGCTCTTGTTCTGGGTGGATGTAGAAGGCCCGGCTTTGCCGCTGCTCCCAACGACGCTTTCGTACGATGGCGGCGGAGCTCCGGACGATGACGATGGGCCGGCTCCGTCGGGCGCGCGCGGTGCGACGGTTTGCGCCTGAACGGTGCGGGAAGATGTTCGGGAGTAGGCCGGCGGTGGACGGCTGACGGAGCTATTGCTGGGTGGCCCTTGTAAGGAGCCACCGGTATGCTGCTGCTCTGCTTGAGACATGGTCGATCTGGCGGTTGGAGTTGGTGAGTAGTGGATAGCGAAACGGTACGCGCTCTGAGGCTTATGTACCACCAGGCTCCTTTGTCTAGACAGAAGAAGGCCGCGTAGTGCTGGCAACCAGTGGTGCGTGTGCTCTCATTTGTCCCAGCTCGGGCTTTTCGCTGTGCGCATGTAGGATGACCAACTGCGATCACACAGCGACTTCTTGCATTCGATATTTGGTGCAGGGGCCACGACAGCGCATTGGCAGTTGTATTGTGTCCATGCGCGAGAACAAACGGCGAGAACAACGACGATCAGATGTCAAAACAATATCGATGTACCAGCACAGAAGCACAAAACACGAAGCACGCGCAAAGCACAAAACAGATGATAAGAGAAGATTCAAGCGGGGGAAGAAGGCCTCTTCGGGTAGTGAAGGTTTTGTTCGGTTGAACGCGCAGTAGTGGAGTAGTTGCCGTTGTACCGAACTCGCATTGTTTGAAGAGCATGGTGGTGCAGGAGCAGGACGCGATTCGCGATTCTTGCGGGAAGTACTTAACAATGGCCGTCCGGCCCGAACTGCCGAACCGCGTCGCCGAGCGCGTCGGGGATCCAGGGTTGGCTACCGACCGTCATGTTCGTCAATTTCACTGGTCACTGTTTGCGCTATACTTGCGCTGAGCTCGGTCATCTACTGGCGCAGCATCTAATGTATCGTTGCTCTGCATAGCAAAGCAGCCTTGTTCCAGACGGCTGGCTCTGCAGCGGCTGGCAAGAATGTCGCGTGGTTTAGAGGGAACCGGTGACCGGCGACAGGACCACTGGTTATTGGATTAACCTGGCTCTGCAACATGTTTGCTGTTCAGAGCTACTACAAAGAACCCCTTTCATCTTGCGCTTGTTCTACGGGAAAGAACGTCTGTCGTGACAGTGCTGCGGACGCGCACTCTCCGTCAAGGCGCATCCAGTTCGCCATACCCGACGGTATCGCTTGCAGTCAGAGCTTTCGCTCTCTCACACTTTGTCTCGAGATGAGAATCATACACATGATGTTCGAAAGAATGTCCGGCGATCAATACTAGAATTGGTAAGTTAAGACTTGTATCATCCTGAGGCCTGGAGGCTCCTGATCGCCTCTGTCGCAGCGATCCGCTTCGCTTCTAAGCGTGTCGCCCCAGAGCCGTATCCAACAGCCACGCCGCCGACTGGAGAACATTGGTGTCAGTACATGATATCTCTTGCGCATGAGATCGATATAGACACCTCTCTACCTTTCGCGATGGCAATGTGAACAGAATGAGGCCCCGGGGGTCCTTCAGTTCGATAGTCCCATGATAAAAGATGTGAGGAATTACGTTGGAGTAGGATACTATTCAAGAGATTGACGGGGTCTATCAACATGGTGAGTATGACGTGAGTGACTGTCAAGAAATCGTTGAGAACCTTGAGAAGACATTATCTCGCTAAAAGTGTGAGGTGTAGGTGCGGTGTAGATGCTCAAGGAGAGGGGTTCCAATGTAGATGCGTGACGAGATGAGAACGGGTGTAGGTTAGGCTGAGTGTGGATGCTGATTCCTGAATGAAAGGTGGTTGTGCGTGCGTGAGGTTATAATTTTGAGTGGGTTGCCAACCATTTATAACTTCTCTGGTCGCGGCCAAACTCATACTAGTACGCCGGTGCGCCAGCACAGCAAGTTTCAGATCAGTGAAGGATACTAGCACGATGATCGAAGCCAGAAAGCCGGAAGCGGTGCGCTGTCACTATTTCCTCCCGAGACGTTTTCGGTGCACGTTGTCAGGTCCTGGCAGTTTTGCGCAGCTCAGAATGAAGTAGCAGGGCTTTGATTGCAAGCAGGGTTTCGCACACCTGTAAGTAGATGATCTCGGTACGTTTCAACACCTGAACGACATCGTGATGTAGTCACAGGCCAGATGATGCATTCCTGGAGTTTGATGTCTTAACTACGCAATCGCTGGTCGAGGCCGCTCCTGAAGCAACGAGTGTAGAACGCGCGACGCTTGTAGTTCGTCACTCACCCTCCGGCTCCTGATGCCCGGGGCATGCTCTTTTCCGTACGGAGACGCACAGCAGATGGGTGGGGATGGATCTACCAGTTCACGTAGGCGACCTTCGATAAAACTCGGTATCATACGGCTCGGGTGCGTGGGAGGACCCTGCCTAATTAGAACGACCCTCTGAATAGGGATTGGCCTTCTCGCATACTACCATCTAAATCAGGACCGCAGCCGCTAAGCTTAAGAACGGCGCACCTTAGTTACAGCACACGATAGCGTGAAGCTCAGTGACGACCAAAGATCTGCAGCTCGAGCCGCTGAAGCGTGTGCTCCTCGCAGATGAAACTCATCCGAGCCTATTCAGCTTGTGTCTTGCGAAGATGGCGATCCCGTGTGCATGTGTATGGGTGATCGCTAGCGACAGACCCGCCATAGACGGACAAACAACCGCACGTGCCTCAAGCGTTTCGCCCAAGTTTCGTGTACATCACGATGAGGTTTTCAGTCATAATCGTCCCCATTTGAGTATAAGCGCCGGTCGGTCCGTTGTTGCGTCATTACATGAGCTGCGCGACGGTTTCAAGTGTGGGGAAGCCTGCCTTAGCTGCGGAGCGCTTGTATTGTATGTGTGGCCATACTTGGGCAACTCCTCTTACCGCTCAATGAATGGGTCCACCGTGTCACATAAGACTGGAGATAAGCTGAGTACTGAGCGTACTCACCACTCACCTCAAAGCGTCAAACCGGTCGCATCAATCTGTTTAGCTGACCTGCGCTCCTTGCAATACACGAACTGACACAGTCGTACAGGAGCCCATTCCAGACGGCTGAGCGCGCAAGAAGATAGCAACTGCTTAGGGTGATCAAGGGGTCCACCCTGCAGATGCTACGTATAACTCGCAATATCATGAGTGTTCAGGTCGACTAGGCGATAATAGCCCACAGACCAGACTGCATCGCATAATCTTTGTGCACTCGGCCGCGAGCGCTCGGCCGAAGGTCGAAACTCCCCGTCCTGTCTGTCATGTTCTTCTGGCTTGCGCCACAGAAGCGTGCTTCAGGCTTCAGCTGCATCTTGAGCAGCGCGATGGATGGTTCCCAGCAAACTGCGGTACTTCCGAGTTCCAGCAGTACGCGAACGTACAGCGAGGCCCTTCTAATGAGCTAGATCGAGTAGCTCGCTGGCAGAGAACGACACCAAATGGGAGGAAGTATCTCCTTCTATCTCCCTGCGGCGAATATAGTGGGGCAGGGCTTTCAGGCTGCCGAAAGATTGCCCAGTGACGTGCAGTGCCTTCAACAGATGCGGGCATCCCAAAGGATATGTGGCACCAACCCCGGTATTCCGCTTTTATATCGTGCCATGGTCGATGGTGAAAACACCACCGGAAGTGTTACACCGGAGGGGCCAAGGCATTCCAAAATCCTCATGTTGCATCCAGCACCATGTCTCTCACGCTCTGGCAGCTCCGGAGTAGTAGCGCAGCGTGATGAGCGCAATGAGGCCAGTAGTCGCCGCGCCATTCGGCTACATAGCACCTTGCCCGCTCTTGCCCGGCGCCGGCATTTACGGAGTTGGCAAACATGATACTCGTATCTCCAACACCTGGCAAAGCGCAGATAGAGCCTAGTGGCATGGAAGGTGCATAGCGATTGTTGAATCGGTAGTGGTGGTACTGGTGAGAGTAAGGCCGCGCCGACATGGCAACTTGCCACGCGTCGCGAGCTGTCGCGAGAGCTGTGATGAGCCGAACTCTCATCAGTCCCTCAACCATACCCCGCGCTCTTCTACTCTGATATTATGTCGCTCCCTCGCTGCTCGGGGTCATGTGCCGGAGGACTCAGCTACTACGAAACCATCTTTGAGACGATTCTGCATACATTCTATGCGCGCGCAGGCATTCCTCGGAGGAACACGATTATATCCGGCTCGTCGCAAGCTCATCGCAATATATAGAGAGGCTTACGCGGCATCTGGAACTCTATCAAGGAACTACGAGAGTCCGGACAGATGCTGACAACTTGCTATATCTCCATGTCGTACAGGCGCTACGCCGGGGAAGCGTTGGCGTGCGAGCTGAAGCCGAGGACAACGTTGTGCCCTTGAGGCTGTCCTCCTACGGGTCAAGGTGCGTGCTCGATTGTGCGGGAGCATGGGAGATACTGATGCTTTGTACAGATCCCCTTACAGCTAGGTAGCGGACTCGCAACCACTGGCGTGCAGCCGCATTGGGCCCCTCAAACGACCTAGTAGAACATTGGTCTAGATGTAACGAGTAGGCTCTGAACCATCCGGGATATCTCTGGGCTCACGAATAGTACTATAGGTCATGGACTTTGGGGTTCTCCGGTACGCCTCTCTCCAACCAGTTCTAGTTACGAAACTTGCCATCCCTGGGTGCCGCTGTCAGGAGTCTCTATCACGCTCACTCGATTTGCCGAAAGCCGTCGATGGCGCCCAGAGATAAGCGACAAGAATTCTCAATTGAAGAGTCGGTATGCTAAACTCATTTTGACAACGGGGAGTCTGTCTCTCATAACTGTAGAGAGTGTATAACTGAGCTTACGCCCCGTTTTAGCTTTTCTATCAGGTCGACAGCGAGTACTACTACATCCAACGGTTTCACGGGGATATCGCATTGACAAGCGGAAACTATCCCCGACCTTGTACGAGGCAGTACGATTCTCATCCTCGGGTCAGCCCATTTGGCAAGTGCACGCATGAAGTGAGGACGCCGAGAATATACGCGAGGCGTCATATCTCGACACGCGGAATTATGCCGGGATACTAGTCAGCTTTCAAAAGCGCCGATGAGTAGTAGCCACCAAAGCCGATACGGGCGAGACGATCACTTGCCAACCTACTTTCGCTTCATTGATCTATGCACATATTCACTATCGATTGCATGCCGTTTGACCGTCTCATGTCAATACTCTGGCACTCTCATAACTTGCAATGCCATTTTTTTCGGCGAGCTCTGGGACAGTACGGCCAGATAGCGATACACGGTTCAGAGCTCCTCTGGCGCTCATATCGCCCCCCTTCTTCCAGAAGGCGCTGCTACGCCTCGAAGGTGACTATTGGCCCCATGGGTCTACCTCGCGTCTTCGTGTAGATAGATATTCTGCGGTGCTCCTTTCCCTTATTCCTTCTATCACATCATGGCGACCGTTGACCACGACGACAGTGACCTCTTGACGACGGTCAACCTTCTCCTCAAGAAGTGCTCTCAAGCACGGGATTCATTCAGGAAAGAGGTGTCATCGCAGGATGAGTTTTGGTGCACGTACCTGCGTGTTACGCGCGAAGACGACGAGACCCGATCAAAGAGTTGGGACGGTAATACAGGGAATATCTTGACATTCGTGCGTATGCCCATGTTGTCTCATATCTTCGAGAGCTGACCTGGTCGACGGTCGTAGACTGGCCTCTTCGCCGCCGTCGTCGCGGCGTTCCTAGTAGAGAGCTATAAGTCACTCTCACGCGATCCAAGCGCTCAGACAGCAGAGCTTCTCGCACAACTACTGGCGGTAGCGACGAGCTCTGCGCCTAGCCCCGGTACCACACTGACCTCCAACGAGCCCTTTCGTCCTTCTCTTCCATCGGTTTTGGCGAACGTGTTTTGGTTCATGAGTCTCATTCTATGTCTCGTATCTGTTCTCCTTGCAACACTCGTACAACAATGGTCGCGAGACTACACGCGAGATATCAAACGGCGCGGGTCCCCAGATGAAGGCCTTGCGAGCCATGCCCTGAATCATGCTGATGTTCGGATGGGCGTGGATCGTTATGGCATGGATAGCGTCGTCGATATCAATGTTGCGCTTGTTCATCTAGCCGTCTTTCTATTCGGCGCGGGACTATTATTGTTTTTATACCCAATCAACTCAGCGGTCTCTCTGTGTGCCTCCTTAGGCCTCGGAATATCTGGGGTGGCTTACCTTGTGGCCAGTGTCATGCCGATTTGGGACACCAGCTGTCCGTATCGAACCCCTTTGACCTATCCATGCGCGATTGCATACTCAGCCTTTTTTTATCTTCTTTCGAGCTTCCGAAAAGTGCCCCGCTTTATCTCTTTGGTCAAGATACTTCGCCGACTATCTGAAACGTGGACCCTCCGTACCTGGCTCGCTGATCAGATCTCCCAGTTTCTCAAGCTGTGCAAAGACGTGGCATTCGTGAGGATTGCTCAGCTGGTTCCTCGACCTGAGAAAGTGGTGATCATATCGACGAAGCGTAGAGCGTTCCGTCGGATAGACACCGCCATGTCATTATCGCGCTTTCAGTTCATGTGGCGGCGAGTCAGCGCCCAACTGATCTGGGATGCAGATCCCAAGTCGTTGAAAGTACTGCTCGAGTCATCTGTAGAGATCTTGCGCGCCATGCCGAGCTCTTCTA
The DNA here is from genome assembly GCA_900536885.1 of Peniophora sp. CBMAI 1063. NCBI lineage: Eukaryota > Fungi > Basidiomycota > Agaricomycetes > Russulales > Peniophoraceae > Peniophora > Peniophora sp. CBMAI 1063. The sequence goes on from UWZB01000147.1 coordinate 21,844, forward strand.
GCATCCGTTTCGAGTGTCTAGACCATCTATCCTGCGATGAGAAGTTAGCGTGGAGACTGAGTAGCATGGATGGCAAGCATCTCGCATCCTCACCTCCATACGCGGATACATGCGTAGCGGCTCTCAAACTGTCATGTCTGTTACTGCGACGCAGTTACCAGAAGCCAGAGATGTGGGTGCAAGGCACCAAGCACCCCATATCACATCATCTTTTGGCCCTGTTCTCGATAGTGCAAACCCCGCCAGAAGCTCATGAAGGCTACGCGTCTTTCCATCTTCTGCAAGCACGTCTGTGTATATTCCGTCTGCGTTGGTCTCTGCTCCTTCTCACTCAAGACTCCCCACCGTCGGAAGATGCAGGACGGACTCTGAACGCGTTTCACAACATCTACCTCTCTGAAGCAGCGGATTCGGAAGCCCGTCGGGAGCTATTCGCCCGACATGAGTTGCTCGAGCGGCCGCTAGCCCTTCTGCTCCTATTGAATTCTCGTGAATACAATCATATAGATGCAATCGGGGCCCACTCGGTACATGTCAATGGAAGTGCAGACGTGGTCTCCTGCTTGGTCCCCCTTCATGATGATCTATGTTGCAGAAGGTTGGACGGCTCGTTTGAGCATATGGCGGCCTGTGCCATCTTGACATTTGTTGCGCACGTATTCCGGGCACGCGAAGATGACAGGGCAGAACTGATGCATGACTATCTTTGGGAATATGGCCTGTTGTGGCAAGGTCAGGGGTTCGAACCTTTGGTCGAATGGGAAGCAGGTTTCGCGTTGGGCGAGAACGATGGCACCCGTAGACCTTCGCCTGAGTTTTTGAACATCTTGGATGACCTCGGCCTCGCTGTGTGGCTCGAGGCCAACGATGACTTCGCCAACTTGCCACAGTTGGACACGACGCAAGGACGATTCCTTGCGTATAACGACGGAATGTTCTTTAAGGCCCTCCGCAAACTCAAACAAGGCGTGAGGGTACATAGCACCCCATCCGAGAGCTTTCAGCGCACCCTCGAAACGAAAGCGACACTTGAAACCGACGCCCCATCTCATGAGACCAATGACTTTGAGTTGAAGACTGTCAGGGTGGATTCTGCTGCTTGCGTCGCATTCCCGCAGCAACGTGTACGATGGGTACTAGGCCATATACAGGGCCCTCCGACGCACAATTCCGCACACTCGGAACATAGTACAGAGGGTGGGGAATGCACTCACTATGGAGGGCAAGCGGGAGCGTCCTCGGCTGTTACATGCAAAGCGCTCGTATGCCGGACGCCGGAGGCGCAGAAGTCGACGGGTGATATGGCAAAGTCGGACGAAGCGTAACCGCTTCTGAGCACACGTTACCGAGGAGCGTGCAAGAAGATAGAGCATTCTTCGGTACGTCGCAGCATAAACTGCACGCAGTACCCTCTCGTCTCTGGCCATGCGCGAGAGACCATGGACGTTTGTGTCAAGCAACCCGTCATTGATCCGACTCCCACAGGGCCCGGATCACCGCTGACACACTGCCTCTTCTCGATGCCACGCGAGCTGGTATTTCTTTTGTGTAACCTTTCGCTTTGGACTCTGAATCTCTTTGAGGCTCACGCGATGCGACGCAGACGAATCGCGAGCGTGACTCCAACCCTATGTACGGCTCAATGTTTCAATCTTCACTATGTAGCAGACTTCCAGTTCAAGTATGTACAGCTCAATGGTATGTCGAATCGTAGCTAGCGTCCTCGCAATGTCTACGGTTGCCGGCTAGTCCGAGGCCCAACTCGCGCGTCGCGTCTCGCGCACGACGCGCGGCGCGGCAGCTATCGGCCCGACAAGGACTTACCGTATCCCCACCCTTCGCCCCTGCAGCATACACGGCTGTCAGAGTACCCTCCCGGCATAGCTATCGACCTTCAACAACCTCCTTCGGGCGAGGGTGACACCCGGGAAAGCTGTAGGTAATATTTCCGCGATTTCCGAATCTTTTCCACGCCTCAGCCGCGAGCTCTGGAGGACATGGATTGCTATATACGCTATCGACGCTTAACAGTAGGACACATACCATCTGTGGGAGTTTCTGCTGCAGTAATATAGCCCTAGTGACTTCTGTGGCCGAGAATTGGACATACTATTTCACAAATAGACTCAGTAGACTTAGTCCCTATTACTCAATATACTGCTTAGTCGTTGAGGGGTCGAACGTCTTAGCCCGGCAGACCGCACTAGCGCGCGTATACAGTCATCGTTTATGCGCAGCTGTTAGCAGAAAGTGAGCGCTTCGGTGGTGTCTTCTCAGCGATTCAACATGTTTTTGAGAGTGGAAATGGCGAGGCAAAAGGCTTCTGATGATATATATATACGAGTTCCCCCCAGTCTCTACTCTACACCACTACGATTCCAACGCCCAGAGCCTCACTAGGTCGCCCAGACGCGCGGTGGGACGAGCACCGTAAGAGCTAAGAACTAAATAACACAGCCGACAACAGCCGACAACCTGCGGCTGAGGCGTGGGAAAGATTCGGAAAATCGCGGAAATATTACCTGCAGCTTTCCCGGGTGTCACCCTCGCCCGAAGGAGGTTGTTGAAGGTCGATAGCTATGCCGGGAGGGTACTCTGACAGCCGTGTATGCTGCCGGGGCGAAGGGTGGGGATACGGTACTGTAAGTCCTTGTTGGGCCGATAGCTGCCGCGCCGCGCGTCGTGCGCGAGACGCGACGCGCGAGTTGGGCCTCGGACTAGCCGGCAACCGTAAATGTCACATGTATTTACAGTCTGGAGCCCTAATAATCACAATGTTCGAGAATCGTGTACCAGTCTCGGTTCTCAAGAGAAGTATACGATACGGCTTCAGTATCGTCGACTGATCTTTCTTCGAAGGAACTTTGACTGGGAGCTTTGGGTCCCGTCTGCTAGCTCCCTTCAGATACCGTTCCCGCTGACCACGACCCATCCGTCACTCTCCTGTTGCGAGCTGGTCGGGGTCTGGACACGTCCGGGCTCACATTCCACTTCGCTATTGATCTAGCGAGGCTTTGGCGATTTGCATCAATGAGAGATGGCATCGCGTTCGTTGGCGATAGTCCTTGGTCTAGTGGAGGTCCACTTCCGACTTGAGTCGCAGACACCGGTTGTGATGTCCGACGAGGGTCTGTGTGGTGCACGGGGTCGCGCACAGTCTGCTTAGGTCTGCGCGCATGAACCGTGGATGACTGTCCGCTTTCGTTGCGTGCGTTCGTACTGTCATGGCAGGCCGTATAATGCGCAGACGGACTCGGCCTTGCGTTCTCTTGTCGCGCAGAGACTGGAGCTTGAGCTTGAAAGTAACGCCCGTGGCCTGCCACGAGATTCTGAGAACCATGGTCTTGGTGTGTCTGAGTAGATGACGCCGTGCCGTGCCGTTCCAGACCACCACGACGTTTCACCGTCGCTCCAGCTTTGTCCTGCTTGTCCGCTTTGAGACCCTCGCTCCTGGATACGCGAACAAAGCACTCCTGATGACATTGATTGGGGGCGCGCGGAAAGCTGCCATCGGCAGCGCGGCATCGGCATTCGGACTCTTCCCAAAAGAACGATTACAAATAATCGCCACAGTAATGGCAGTGACATCTATCCAGTTGCAATCAGCGGCTTGTTTCACCGGTCGAAAGTAGAAACTGCACGGACGGTCATTCGCCTGGGTTCGTATCAGTCATGTTCGTTTGACTAGGGGATTCAGAAGATGATGAAGAGAGCCATCTGTGGATTAAGTAGGTCTGCCGCTCTCTTGTTAAGCTTAATCCGTACACTTCACCCGTTGTTTTCTCTACAGCAAGGCCATTCGCTCTGACTCTCTACACAACAAACGCCTGTCAATGCGGTGGTTATCGATGACACCAACGTCACAAATGCGGCAACATCTTGAAGATGCTACGACCAGAAGGTAGCCTGTAATCGGCGTACCATTGTGCTCAGAAAGAGCAAAAACACTGCCATCTGCCTCATTCTCGGCAACCCTTGTTATCTCGGTCAGCTGGTATAGCTTTATCAAAGCCGATGCACTCACACTGCTGTACCGCGCTACAACTTGAACACTCGTCCGTGCACTCATCGACTACGTCTGCTTTCGTACTGAGAGCCCACGTATCAGCTAGTTCTGAGTTCTGCGCGCCGCTCTTGACGAGCTGAATAGGCGGTAGCGCGGCGTGACGAGAATTGGAGAGGTGTAAGGAGAAGTGCGAGGGTTCGACATGGCGCGAGTATGGTTGATCGTTTCGCTCGTGATACATACTTGTCTCCTAAACCCAAAGTCTCCGTCCGAGTTGAGTGAAGCTATGGTGGTAGTATAGACATGGCCAATCCGTTCACGTCGCGTCAGCGGTGGGGACGGTGATGGAGGAACAAGAGAAGGAGACGACGCGCGCGCGTCATCGGTGCTTACCGCGCCGTCGGTCGGCCGTCGGCACGGGTGCCACCGAATCCAGGAGCGACGGTACTGGTTGAGTCCGATATGTTCTGCACGAGTTATACATTCCTGTACTTCAACTTTTACTCAAGACAAAAGGGATTCGGCACGTTAAGTACATCAAGCTCGTAACACATAATAATATACAAGTAATAAACTCGTCAATCGTCAGTCGTTTCTATGGTCGTAATGTAAATAGTCCATGGTTGGGTATCTTGAGTACGTTCCGGTCCTTAAGCATAAGATATGAGGACTCGTGTAGTCATGTAAGCAGCCGCGATCCAGAGGAATCTCTCATGATCAGCCGTCTAGTACTGCCGACCCATCTTCCTCGCGGGCGTACGCGGCGTCATCCACGGGGAGGGTACGCAGTAAATCCCGGGCGTGAGCAAGACTCCGCCGTCATCGTCCTCATCGTCGGCGGGGATCCTCGCAGGGGAAGCCCAAGGGTTGTGTAGAGCGCAGTACTGCCTCCCATCGCATCCGTTGCAGATGTTGACGCCAGTATAGGGCGTGCCCATGATCGCCTGAGTGTTGGGGCTGAGGTTGTACTACACAGACAAAGTCCAGTCAGAGAAAGCTTTTTGCCATGGAGATCGAGCGGTAACTTACGACGGATGGGGCCGGTAGAGGGAGCGCTACCAGAGCTGGCGAGATCCTGGGAGTCTTAGGCCTGCGTGGGGGAATGTAGACCGGATACTTCGGTGCCGGCGGAGCGTACATAGGAGCTGCCGCAGAGCTCTCGTAGAAGTGGTTCTCCACTGGTCCTTCGAAGTACTGATTGATCACTTGAGGAGATGCCACGGGGGAGGGGCGGGTATATGTCGGTACAGGTCGCGCGGCGACGACCGGAGGATAGTAGATTGGCGCGGCCGGCAAGGGCGACCAGTAGGCGGGCGGAGTTCCCCAGAGGTAGTAGTTGTGGTTGTACGTGGGTCCGTTGAACATGGTGGTAGCGATGTGGGTGGGTGTGATTGTGCAGGTCAAAGCACGCCTCCACCAGCTTTATCGCATGCTCCAGAACAAGGACGGTCAGAGGCTGAGGCACAAGCACAGCTGCGCCAAGTAGTTATGCAGAATGCTATGCATCATGGACAAAGACAAGTGGTGACGAGGAAGGACATAGCGCGATTGTGTGTGGCGGCTTTGACAGGTTGAACGTGTGGTGGCGTAGCAACCAGTCCGAGTTGGTCCATGTTTGTTCAACGACTGGGCCTCCATATCCGCGAGCGGCCAATGCAGTGCGAGAAGGTCCTTCCAATAGGGTAGAGCGCTAGTTCGGAGAATCTCTCGAACATGACGGGCGAGAGCGAGTTGTGAATCGGAGTTCGCTAGGCCAACGGAGCCTGACCCGATATCTCCGTTCAAGCGCGCGTCGCGTCACGGTTCGTCACACGGTCATCTGGTTCGCGTCTTGAGCGCGGCGTCCACCGTCGTCGCGGCCGTCGCTCTCCCGACGCGCCTCTCCGCTTCTGCCTGCGTCTTTCTTTTGGCCGGGCTACCCAGAAATGGATACGCGATGCTTGACGCGACTGGACTCTGCACATACTCCGGCTCCTGCACCGACCGCGGAGAACGACGCGTTCGACGGAGAGCTCTCCGAGTTGTCAGAGTCAGACGTCGAGATGGACCCCGAGGCTCAAGAGGAGGAGGACGGAGCAGAAGAGCGGTCCAGACCTGAAGGAGATGAGGATGGCAAGTTGTCAGAAGACGGTATGTCTACACGTTACCCGCACTGCAAGCAATAGCTCAACCGCCCATGTTCAAGAACGGCCTACCAAGCGCAGGAAGACTACAGGCGGAAGCTCTCGTATCACCCGTACCCGTACTTTGTCAACCACGACCGCTACTAAGAAGAAGACCACATCGGCACCCAAGAGGAAACCTGCTGCTCGCTCGCGTGCTCGAGGGAGCCGGTCGAAGAACATCATGAGCCTGCCTCTCGACGTCATGTTAGAGGTAGAGCGCAGACATGGTATCTCATATTACTTGTAACTCACTTCAAACGCCCAGGTCTTTACTGCCCTGCAACCGTCCGACCTCCTTGCACTCGCCCGTACAAGCAAAGCCCTTCGTCGCATGATGATGAACCGTGCACATGTCGACGTATGGAAGGCCGCGCGCGCAAACGTTCCCGGTATCGCAGTACCTGAACCGCACAACGGCGTATCTGAGCCTGCATGGGCACACCTGCTCTATGGCGGAAGCGCATGCTGTGTGAGTTGCAACTCTCTTCGATGCGTGCTCGCGTTCATGCTTGGCCAGTCATGTGGTACGAAGAACGTGCAGCGTGTCGACTTCGGCTTACAGAAGAGGCTATGCACGGCCTGCAAAAAGCGATCGTGAGTCTGCTGGTCCGAAATATATTTCGTCAATGCGCTAATGACTACGGTACAGGCTCGTATGGTCCTCTCATGTCGCAAAGCTCGGCATGGACCCGGCGCTCATGGACCTTGTAGGCTACACGAACGGTATGCTCCCTCCTGAGCAAACAATTCACCCCAATTATTCATTCGCGACGTCTAGTTGGTGGCTACTCGCACGGCTACGCTGCCAACAGCCGCTTCTATTGGAAGCAAGACTTGTTTGACATGGAGAGGAAACTCGCGGAGATGCGAAGGGGCCCGGGCGGAATGACTGCCATACGTAACTTTCGAGCACAGCGAATCGCGCAGGTTGACACGTGGATGAAGGCGTGTACCGAGCCCATCCAACCTCATACGGGGACGCTAACTATGCATTGCGCTTTAGGCTGTGAAAGCGTTGGATGAGTCGATGCAGCAGAGCAACTACGATAGGTAAGTCCCGACTTGAGGCTCCTTAGCCCGAGCCATATCTGACCAGTATACGGTAGTGTCGTCTCACGCCTCACTGATGCCGGATACGAGAAACAGGACATGCCTCTGCTATCCAGCCTCACCGCCCTGATCTCAACCAAGCAAGAACTGACCGATGCAGGTGAGCTTTCATTCATATGCGCATGTCACCAATGGGAGAGCGATACTCATGCACATGCCGTTCACGCAGCCTGGAAACGGCTACGGCCCAAGATCGAACCAAAGGTGATCGGATATAGGGATAGACGGCTCGCTCTCGAAGATATGAGACGCCCCGGACGGCGCTCGCGGAAGGCCGCATGGCTGTACCGCGACTTCTTGCACACGCTTGTGCCAGTCCAGTGGCGCTTCCTGCCTACCCCACAGCATATCATCGACTCTCAGTGCCGCGAACTACCCTCGTTCAAAGCCTTGGTCGATATGAAGAAGGAACCGGACCAACAGGCGTGGGACGACGCCGTATCCAAACTTCCTATGGAGCTCTCCGCGCACCTTATTTTACAACTTGCGATCTTGAAACAAGCTCTACCCGATCTCAGCGATACGCCCGACAACTTCACTTTCGCGCTGGCGTCGGCCGGCTCGGACGCGTTCGTCTTGGACGCCATCTCAGCGCGCTTTGCGTCGCTGGATCTTGCGCGATCGGTGTTCATACGTGGCGAGCGCGACTGGACGACGGGGTGTGATAACCCACACGCATGGGATATGATGTCGTTGTCCAATGGCACTGGAAAGCCCAAGCTCATTCCCCGAGGATCAGCAGCCGTGCGCGCGGTCGCGCAGCTGGCCGGGAAGACCTTCGCTACGGTCACTGCGACTGAGCTGGACGTCGCGTGCGGCGATACGTGGTTTCTCTGCGGGAGATGTGTACAAAACGCGAACAAGGATTGTGTCGCTTACAAAGGATGGAGAGGTTTCGTAAGTCCTCACACACTCTACTCTCAGACGCACCTAACACTACAGCGCCTAGGTTGATCATTGTGTACGAACCACCACAACCGGATCTGACATCCATCAACCCGTCGTGTTCCCTACAAAGACTGGAACAGGCGAATTCAAACGCACCAATGCGCCCGGTCACCGGTACTGGGCGTGCACGCATTGCGCGGAGTACTGCGTGAAACTGAGCCCGTACGCGCGTTCTTTCATCACGTTTGAGCACGGCGTTATGGTCCATTCTTCTGCGATGGAGACGTTTGTCTCCGATGGAAAGGCGGAGTTCGCGTTTGGGGGGCGCGATGATTTGATACTGCATAATAAGACGAAGTACGTCGTCGATGTTGGATTGCGAGCTGAGGTTGAGGAGCTGATAAGTGTGTGCGACAGGCATGAGATTCAAGATCCCATTGAGCATGTGGACTATTTCTACTACGCCTTGCCGGGCGCTACTCGACCGGTGACGTGGGCGAACGTGCCGCGGCAGAAGCCGCAGCCTCAGCCTCAAGCGAAGGTCGCGCCTGTACCCAATGCCGCACCTATGTCCAGGTTTGGCACTGTGCCTACGACGAAGACTCCCGTCACCGGTGGCTTCAACTGTATGCACTGTGCAAAGCCAGGGCAGATTGGTCGGGCACGCGTCTTTACGGTCGAAGACGGTGTTCGCTCGCATATCATGGCGAAGTGAGTACAACCCATCTTCTCTAGAACATGCGCTGATCCGGATTTCACAGACATATGGATGCTGTGGGGACCAAGACTAAACAGATGCTCGTCCTCAAGACCGACTTCATAGCCGCATCTTGAAGGTTCCTTCGACTCGAATTCATAGATCTGACTACTGCTTTCTTGCTTATCGACGTACTTAGACTGCTAGCGATCCTGTGCTATACTCATTTGCTCTCGCAATGCTCTGCTAGTATCATCTTGACTCTCTCACACACTCGCACACTACTCTACTCTACGCTTTGCTATGATACCCTGCTTTGATCTATCGTACTGTTACATCCTGCTATCAAGTGATTCTAGTCATGAGTTGGATCCTGGCGTAGCCTTGAACTCCTCCAAGTAGCCGGTGCCCTCATGATAGGGCCACTCCACGAGAGCTGTCTAATCGGCGGTACCCTGGCGATGCGAGAACAAGCCGCGTACTCGACTCGCGGCGCGAGTGGCGCCCTGGCCGGACCGAAGCAGCCGAAGCGCGCGTTGCGTCACGGTCGTGACTTCTCTCCGTCGCGACGCGTCTTGAACGCGACGTTCATGTCGTCGTCACTGGTCAGCTATCGCCCATCGAACATATACCCCATCTTCCATTCGAAATTCTTCCAGTAGTCAAACTCATCTGAAATGGCTACGCGTCGCTCAACGCGACTGAGCTCTGCACCGGCATCGGCACCACCTTCTGCCTCCGTTATGACGGACGACACGTTTGATGGAGAGCTCTCTGAGCTTTCCGACTCGGATGTGGAGATGTCTCCCACCACTCGCGAACCCGAGAAAGAGGAAGAAATATATAGCGACGGTAAGGAGGGGAAGGGGGAGGAGGAGGAGGAGGAAGAGGAAGAGGAAGAAGAGTGGTCAGAAGACGGTAAGAACTATTTGATTTGTACGATACCGTCAATGGTTGACACATCTTCTAGACCGCCCTGCTAAGCGCAGAAAGACTGCGACCGGAAAAGCCGTTACCACTCATACGCGTACTAGAGCAGCTGCCACTGGTATGAAGAAGGCTGCACCCAAGCCGAAGCCCGCTGCGCGCTCACGCGTGCAGGGTCGGCTGAAGAACATCATGAGCATGCCTCTGGATGTTCTATTCGAGGTGCATCGTGCCCACCATTGTTTTGAGGACTGTACTCTAACCCTCGGCCAGATCTTCTCTGTGCTCCAACCGTCGGACCTCCTAGCCCTCGCTCGTACGAGCAAAGCTCTCCGCAGCGTGATGATGAATCGTGCACATATCAGTGTATGGAAAGCTGCGCGGGAGAATGTACCGAGTTTGAAGGCACCTGAGCCACCTGTGGGTGTATCTGAACCTGCCTGGGCTCAGCTGCTATATGGCGGCAGCGGTTGCTACGTGAGCTTTGAGATTCATCGTCGAGCGCTGAATGACCGATACTCATCATCTTCGCCTAGTCATGTGGCACGAAGAACGTCCAGCGCATCGACTTCGGGATTCTGAGGCGGGTGTGTACCCATTGCAAGAAACGCTGGTACGTCCAATACACAGTAACCACGTGCCACATTTTTCATAACGGTGCCTTTATCCAGCCTCGTATGGTCCTCGCGATTTGAAAAGCTCTGTGAGGGGATGGATCCTGCTCTCATGGACCTCTTAGGCTACACCAACGGTTAGTACATCTCGATTCCTACACGCTCTTCACAATGAGCTAAACGATCCATCATACAGTGGGCGGTCATTCGCATGGTCACGCCTCGAATAGTCGATTTTACTGGAGGGCAGATCTCGTTGACATGGAACGACGGCTTACTGCTATTCGTAAGGGCCCGGGTGGGCTGAAAGCCGTTGGCGAGTTCCGAGCGCAACAGATCGAACAGGTCGAACAGCTCATGAAGGTGCGAAGTTCGAACATACATCACTTCAGATCATACGATACAATGACGTCACACTCCGTATCCAGGATGTCGATGAGTTGGACAGGTGGATGGCGAGATCAGCAATGCAGGCCGCTGAGGAACGCGAGTCTATACAAGATAGGAAGTACAAGAGGTTCGTGAGTGTCATGTATACCCCAACTGCATCTATCTGAACCTAGTACAGTATAGTCGCACGCTTTGTTGCTGCTGGATACGAAACCCGCGATTTACCTTCACGGTACGATCTCAAGACTTCGCTCTCAAGCAAAGCGGAATTGACGGACGCATGTGAGTTCTGTCCATCTCACCTGCCAATGTCTCACTCATGCGAAGGCTAATTCAGCCTGGAAACGTCTTTTTGCGAAGCTCGAGCCTGTAGTTATAGCTAAGCGCGATGAGCGCTTCGCGTACGAGGAGAAGGCGCGGGTCCTCCGGCGCGCAAAGATGGCTGCGTGGCTATATAACGGCTACCTGCAGACACTCGTGCCCGTCCAATGGCGGTTTTTACCAACACCGCAGCATCTCATTGTCAGTCGCTGTCGCGATCTATCGTCGTTCAAGGGTCTGGTGGACGCGGAGGAGGAACCTACGCGGGAGCAGTGGGACGAGGCTGTCACCAGGCTTCCGGCTGAACTCTCTGCTCATCTAGTTGCGCACCTCAACGTCTTGAAGGAGGCTATTCCCGATCTAACGGATGCACCGGAGTCTTTCGAGCTCGCTTTGTCATCGAACGGCTCAGACTCGTTCGTCCTGGCCCAGATCGTTGCGCGCTTCTCCTCGCTCGATCTTGCGCGGGCTGTGTTCATGCGCAACGAAACCGACTGGAGTGTGGGATGCGACAATCCACAGGTGTGGGATCTCATGTCGGCATCGCCCATCGCAGGCCAACCTACCTTATCGCCTCAAGGAGCTGCCGCTGCATGCGAAGTTACCAAGCTAGTCGAGAAGAGTTTCGCGAGCGTGACAGCCACAGAAATGGACGTCGTGTGTGGCGATACTTGGTTTACCTGCGAATGCTTCGACAAGCCCGGCATACAGGCAATGGGATTTCTGGGGTGGAGAAGCTTCGTGAGTATTAACATTCTTCCCATACTGTAGTCGGCCTATGATTGACCAATGCTCCAGGTGGATCATTGCATACGAAAGCCGAATGACGTCCATGTACCGATTGCGATTCCGCAAGACAGCGCACCGACCGTGCAGAAGCGCACAGATGCTATCAACAACCGCCAATGGGCATGCGTTCATTGTCCGGAGTACGGTATAAGGCTCGACTCGCACGGATACAGCGGGTACGGGTCCGTACCCGCTGATCTTTCTCCGATGGAGAAGTTCGCGATGTCGTATAGCATGCCGTTCCCCAACCTCGATACACGCTCTGCTCTGATCCAGCATAACCAAACGAAGTACGTATCTGACGATTGGCTATCTGATATTCATTGTGCTAATTAGAACTTGCGCGATAGGCACGACGTCCAGGATCCGATTGAACACATAGACTACTTTTACTACGCTACATTCCGTGGCAACCGGCCGATAACAACAACACACGTGGTACGCAAGAAGGTCAACGCTCAGGCCAGCGCACACTCTCCCGGCACTGGCTTCAACTGTATGCACTGTGACAAACCAGGGCCGAAGGGACGGCATCGCGTCTTCATTGAGGGCGGTGTTCGATCACACATTATGGCCAAGTGCGTCTCTTCATCCTCTACCTTGATCGACAAGTTGCCTGACTATGATCTCAAATAGACATAGGGACTCTATCGGGGAGAAGACCGAACAAACCCTGGTTTTGGGTACTGATTTTGCGCTCGCTACTTAAGGATCCGATTGTTGCACGCGCCTGAACGCCGTCGTATCAAGCTCGTCTACAGGCCTTACTGCTAATCTGCCATAAGCCTGTATACTTCCACACAGACTAATTGTTGGATGGCTCTTGATTATCCACCATAGTGCCGTATATTGCTCGTGAGCTTTCGCTATAGGTGCTAATTCGATGTGTGACTCTATTGATACCGTCGCCTCATATTGTGCCCATTGTCATTAATAGGAATTCCTACCTATCGTGCGCTCCGCACGCGTGTCAGGAAAGCAGCTGTCGGCATACCACCTCAAGCTCTCAAGGTTTTCGTTCGACAGTACTCAGCTCCATGAGAGCCAGTACTGATCGAGGCATACCGGCGTTTGATGAGCGGACACCGTAGCCTTGCGATTGGTGCGACGCGCGACAGGGGCATCAAACGTGCTCGGCGGCGTGTACTCATTCTCATGACCACTTCCTTTCTATCCACCATGACCGCTCAGGCATGAAGGCCGGTCGCTATATGGAAGCTCTCGTACATCTCTGTGCACTACACAGTGGATATAAACGGCTACAGTCACTCGACAGGTGTTCAAATAGCAGCCGCCCAAACATCAACATGCTTCCCGCTGTTCAACTCGAGACCGCCCGGATACAGCTCCGGCAATTCATTTCCCTCCATTCCTTCGTGAACGACGAAGACCAGGTTCCAGGCTCTTCGCTCCCGGAGATAGTCGCCGGCGCAGTCCCATAGCTGTGACAACCCGTTCATAGGGTCGGCTTGCTCCCCTTTGATGTCGATATGCAAGGCGTAAACGTTGCCCGAGTCGTCTCCGAGGACACCATGTACTCCCTCCAACTCATGAACAATGGGAATCCAGTAGAACGGCCCGAAAGCGTCTGCATATATTGGATGGTCCGGGTCGTCGAGGTCGCCAGGGAGTTTTGGAAATAGTAGTTCGAACGCAGGATGCACTTCTCGCCTTCGTTGCCCGTTGAAAAGGTGAAGTACATCGCTTCCGGAGCAAAGCCGTTCATGCGTCCGATACTCCAGCTTCCGATCAGATAAAGATCTTGCAAACTGAGGCGCGCGGAGAGCCACAGACAGACGAAGTATCTGCTCCTTTGAGGCAGTGGCGCCCGCATACACGAACAGCGTCCGTAGATGTTCAGTTGGCATAGAGTAGACCCACTGCTGTAACTTCGTGGCTGCCATAGGACAGATGAAGAGAAAGGGCGCGTAATCATCACAGAGTTCGGATAGAGTACAGGACAGCGCTTGTGTGGGTCTTGTGTCTCCGTAGACTATGCGCGCAGCGTTCATCGCCCTCCGTTCGAACGCCCATTCAACATCAGCGAGGGAAGCATTCTCGAGACGTCGAGCGAAGTCAAGAGCCAGCCGCAGAGAGGGGCCCCATTTCCGCACCATGGCCGAGATTTGACATTCAGATGATGCGAGGTTGTGCTCTTTCCTACAGGCGAAGTCCATAGTCGGGCCGTCAGAAGACGTCGGGATCGTTCGAAGAAACATACTCACACCACAGCGACGATCTCTGCCTCGGTTGGGAGGCTCATGACGAGTGTCTCAGTAGTCTCCTTCATCTTCGTCCACGACTTCCATATCTCAGGCGTTGGACCCGTCACTTGAACGACACACGGGGAAAGGAGCCGAAAAACCTCGCAGGGCTGCTCGCCAGCTAGATCGCTATCCGTCAATGCCCAGCAAGCTTGCAGCCGATCATCAAGTTGTCCAGTCGGGCGCACTGCCCAGCCTTCATGGTCAAACAGGATATAGTATCTCGCATGATGCTGAATCGCCGTCGGCTGGCGCTTTGCGAGGCGGTAGAGGAGAAGGTAAAGAAGGAAGGTCCCTTTTCCTGTCGACAGATAGTCAGTGAACGAAGCCAGACAATCGAAGGGCAATGACCTATCCCTGGCTGCCCAGTTACAACAAATCCATTCAGTCCTTTGGCGTGCCTTCTCTCCAGAAGGTGAACCAGTGTGTCGTAGCCCTCAAGACCGACGAGAGCACTAGGCTGCGCCGAAACCACCCCAGGGAGCAGCAGAGCGTTCTTGATCAGATGCATATCCTCAAAGCAGACATAGTCGTAGCGTGGGAAAATATCAATCTCGCCGTCGCGGTCATCATGAATCTGAATATCGCGCTCAGGAGTTTTGATACCGTCCGGCTTGTATAGCATCTTGTAGACAGTCGGCCAAGCTCTGCCCCAGGCTTTCTGGTAGAACTCGTTCACAGGCCGATTGCCCGATATGAACAGAGCACGTATTGCGTCGAACATAGCGGAATCGTTAGGTGGGACCATGGTGATAGTCGTGGTAGGTGCAAGAGCACCGTCGACACGACCTGAGGGGCGACGCGCGACAGGGGCATCAAACGCGGTCACGTTCGCATCCTCCGCCCGCGCGGAATATTCTCAAACCAGCTTCGTGGACAACAACACCACATGTATTCGCATCGCAGCAACAACAATCATATTCGTACAAACACGCTCAGTACAAGCATACATGCATCATGGTACAAGAACAACACTTCATCCGCCGATCCGATTCCAACGTCCGTAATCCATCTTACACCGCAACTTGAGTTTGAACGTCCGCCACATCGACCCAGCTATCCTTCTTCCCGTGAACCTTGTTCTTGATCTTCTTCTCTTCATCCTTATCTTCATCTTCATTCCTACTCGCCGTACGTCCGTCAATAAAACCGTCGACTTCGCGCGTCCTCGCCGAAGGGGCCGCAAGTTGAAAGAAAGGCGCCTACCCGTCCACGTTGTCGCCGCCGCCGCCGAGCACGAGCACGACAGTCTTAACCTCGAACCCATGGAAGCCCAGCCTCAACCTCGTCTCCCCATCCGTTTCGGCCCTAAGCAACTCCACGCCCTCGGCGCTCTGATCGAGATCCTCCAGCAAATTGGTAAGATGCGCGCTCTTCACATCAAGCCCGCGAATGAGAACGTCCGCCCGCGCGTGCCCCCCATACGCTTCGTACAGCCTCAGCACGACCGTCTTCACGTTCTTCTCCTCGTCCAGATCTCCGCGCTTGATAGTCTCGAGCACGACGTTCTTCGCGCCGCGCACCTCGATCGGCCGCCTATGTGCGTGTCCGGGCTTGTCCGCGTCGATAGATGTCGAAGCAGAAGAGGGCTGTTCGGGGATGAAGCGCATATGCATCGGCGAGTTGAACACATACGCCGCCCGCGGCACATCGCTCTCCAAAAAGTGTCCCACATGCGGCAACACCGCCCAGCTAAACTCGTGTTCTCCTTGGTCTTGTTCGGCGTCCGGCGCCGTCGCCGCCCGCAGCAGACTCAGCCGCAACACGTTCCCGCGACAGCTGTACCCGTACTTGCTCTCGCTCAGAATCGCGACGCCGTACCCGAACTCGCTCAGGTCCGCGTATTTATGGCCGCACACTTCGAACTTGGCCATGTCCCAGGTCGTGTTGCCGTGCGTGGGCCGCTGGACGTGGCCGAATTGGGTTTCGTAGGTTGCGACGTCGGCGTGGATGTCTAAGGGTAACTCGAATTTGAGGAACTCGTGCCGCTCGTGCCAGTCTACCTTCGCCTCGAACTTAAATGAGGGACGGGAGTCGGCCGAGGGTGTTGTAGGGAGCGCGTCGAGCGAGATCTATTGCCCATCCCAACATCCAATCAGCACCCGCCATGCATGCAAAAAGGGAGGAAAGAGGACGCACTGTGACCAAAATCTTACTCTTCCCATACTTCACCTCCGCAACAACAGCAGCCCGCACACCCCCCTCGCTCACCACCTTAACCCCCTCGAACCTTAACTCCGTCCTCTTCTCCAAATGATGAATCTCGACGTCCCACGCGTCCCAATAATTCGGCCGGTCCTCGAAAATGACCAGCCCGCCGCTCTCGCCGTACCGGATCAGCTCGCGCCCGAGCTTGACGTCGTACAGCGATTCGATGCGGCCGTTGTTGATTGTGAGCTGGACGGCGGGGCCGCGCAGGACGCATGAAGAGGGTCCGGTGCTGGTCGCGCTCACGGCGCCGAATTCGGCCGGGAGGGATACGGGCAGCGCGATCTGGCTGCCCTCGTCCGAGCGCATAAGCGCATACCCCTCGCTCCCGTCCCTACTAACCCCCACAACGCTCCCTCCGAGAGCCTTCGCATTGCCCTCAAGCGGCACAACCACGACCTCCTCCCTGGCAAACGGCGTAGTGTTGTACCCGATCAGTTGCGCACCGCGCGTGAGCTGCGCGGCGTTGGTGGGGAGGAGCGGGACGGAGTTGGGGAGGAGGATGCGGAAGGCGTGCTCGATGAGGTCGTGTGCGGATTTGGCGACTTCGGCGTAGAGCGCTTCGGCGTCGTCGTAGACCATGCCGATCGCGCTGCCCGGGAGGACGTCGTGGACTGGCGATGAGGATGGGACTAGTCAGCGCGTGTTTCGTTTTGCGGTCGTAGTGATGAGACGTACACTGGTTCAAAAGCACCTTCTCCCAGCACTCGTTGATCCTCTCCCACGGGTACGTGTACTCCCCCGGCTTATGCACGCTCGCGGCCGTCGCGAGCAGCTCGACGTCGCGCATGAGGATCTCCGACTTGCGGTTGCCCTTCTTGATCGAGCCGTGCGAGGTGTACGTGCCGCGGTGGAACTGCCCGGTCGGTCAGCACTCGTCATTCGCTGGTGGAAAGGCGGTATGAGCTGGGGGGAAGGGGGTATGAGACACACCTCGAGATAAAGCTCGCCATGCCAATTCGGCAGCGTGCGCCCGCCCCTGCTCGTCTCGCGCACGCCCGCGAAAAAGTCGTCGACGGACGCGCCCATGCTCACGGGCGGGATCTCGCGTGAGTGGTTCGACGTCGCACGGATGCGGCGGAGCTGCAGGTACGTATCAGCATCACACAGGCGAAGGACGGGGAGAAGAAAGACACGCACGTTCTCCAACATCTTGCTCAACGGCCCGCCGCCGCCATCGCCGTTCCCGAACACGAGCAGCGCGCCCGCGTGGCTCTCGAGGTTCTTGTGGTTGTTGATGCCCTTAGTGATATCGCCGACGGTCGCCTGGGCCGTGTACGTGTCTGTGTGCGCGCGGGGGCGTCAGTGTGTGCGCGTTCGTAACGGAGGGTGGAGGTGAGATATGAGGAGATGAGGAGAGGGTACGCACCGACGGGCGTCATATGGCACAACACCTGTGTACCGTCGATCCCGACCCAGTTGAACGTCGAGTGCGGGAACGTGTTGCTGCGTACATCCGTCAGCATTCATCCACACCACATTCGCCGGTTACACGAGAGACACACGCACATATTATTCCAGCTCAGCTTCTGCGTGAAGAAATAGTCCATGCCCGCGGCGCGGATGAGCTGCGGGAGCGCGCCGGAGAGGCCGAAGGTGTCGGGGAGCCAGGCCGTGCGGCAGCGCGCGCCGAAGCGGGATTCGAAGTAGCTGTGGGGCGCGTGTCAGTGAAAGATCAGATTTGAGGGGAGATTGGAGATGGGAGGGGCATGGAACGCAGGTGCGTCGACGGGAGAAGGTCGACAACGAGGGCTCGCGCGTCGAGTGGACGGCATTGGTGAGGCATATAGCGAGGGAAGCGCGTAGATATAGAGCAGAGAGCAGATACGTGCAAGTGAAGAATAACAGCAAGAGCGCGTATACGAACGACTAAGACCGTACAGTACAAGAAAGCACGTCAAGTACGTACGAACACAAGAAGCGCGCGTACGACAGGGAGCATAGGAAGGGAAGGATAAAAAAAGAAACACGCACCGTTGCCCGAACACAAACTGCCGCACGAGCGCCTCCCCGCTCGGCATGTTCGCGTCGTTCTCGACCCAGGACCCGCCGATCGGGTGGAAGCGCCCGTCGAGCACCTTTTCTTTCACTTTCTCGAAGAGGGGCGGGTACAGCTGTCATGGCCGGTCAGCATCGCCATAGCTAGAGGGTACGAGTGAAAGGTGAATGGCGGGAGATGGAGAGTGGGGATAGGGGTTCGACGCGCGACAGGGGTTTTAGGGCGGAAAAGCGCACCTGCTCGAGCCACTTGTACTGCTGCGCCTGGCTGCACGCGAACCGGTGCTCGGGGTAGCGATCCATAAGATCGACCTGCGTCGCCCAGGACCGCGCCACCTTCTGCTGCGTGACCCTGTACGGCCACAACCTGCCCCGTCCAAGTCAGCTTCTGCCTCTACTAAGCGTGAAGAGGGAACTTGTTAGGAACGCACCACGCGGTGTCGATATGACAATGCCCGATCCCCACCACCTCCGCCTCCTTCGCCCCCTCCTCATACACCCCCGCGCCCTTACTCTCCCACCCGACCCCAAACACCTCCTCCGCCCGCTTCCGCGCCTCCACCATCGTGCTCTCGTCGCCCGTCTTGAAGACATTCATGATCTCGTTCGCCGTGACGATCGCCTTGTTTTGTAAAGCGGTGTTGCCGGGGAGCGAGTCCGCGAGCTGTTTGAGCGCGTCGAAGTCGAGCATGAGGGCCCAGGCGGTTGGGTTGGGCGCGACGAGGTCGGCCGAGGCGAGCGTGAAATAGCGGTTGTTGTCCGGCGGCATGATCGTGTCGCCGTTCCACGGCACGCCGAACATCCCTACAATCCCGATAGTGCATCAGCATGAGTAGAAAGCAAAAGCGTTGGAAGAGAAAGCGCACCGTTGCACGAAACCTCGATAACGATATCCACCTTCCCCTCCTCCCTCGCCTCCTTCGGCAAAATCCACTCCACGCGTCTGTCGCCACCAGACCCTCCAGTGAGTCCTTGAAGCGGCGTCCCATCGCTCGTAAACACCATCCCCTCGCACCCCGGATCAAACTCGAACTGCACGACCTCATACTTCTCAAACTCCCCCGGCACCTCCAGATGAACTTTAAACCAATGGTTCGTCCAGCTCGGTCCGAAGCTCTCTCCTTTATGAACTGAGCGGAAAGATTGCTTCATCGCTTCGGCGAAGGAGGGCTTTGTGAGGCCGGGCGCGGACCAGACTGTCATGGAGATGGCGGAGGAGGCGTCGGTGCGGAGGGCGTAGAGCTTGGAGTAGAGGTTGACGTCGGCGAAGAAGCCGCCGGTGAAGGTGCCCAGGCGGTTTTGGGTCAGGCTCTATGGGAGGGTAGGCGACCATCGAGAACACGGGCGGCGATTGAAGAGGCGAGCGGCGATTGAAGAGTAGGCGGCAACGAGGAGTGTAGGCGACCGTCGAAAGGGTAGGCAGCGATACAAGAGTGGAACGATTCAGCAATCAGCACCGTCCCCGTCCTGCAGAACGACGACAGACGCGCACCTTGATCCACTTATTCCCAACCTTGAGGTTCTCGACCGGGTACGGCGTCGGGCGCTGCCCGTGGTTATGCGCGCACGACATCTTCGTGCTCTCTTTTGCTGCTTTCCTTTCTTGACTTTAATACCAGTGGTAGTCGGTCCCTCGCGATGGTGGTAGTGAGAGAGCAGGAGATGGGAAGGGAAGAGTGGACAGGGCGCAACGAGGGGAGCAGGCGTCTGATCAGGCGACGACGCATGTGCGCGTTATTGCGGGGTATCACTTTGATCGCCGTCCGCAGCCCCTATCTCGCGCTTCGACTGCCACCAGCGGCCGTACCACCTACTATATGCGCTGTCTCTGGCCACCAACCGCGCTGATGGCCGCTGGATACAGTAGAACTGCGAATATTGCGCTTGCGTACGCGTTTTCTGCCGCAGGGCGAGCGCGACGACGCGAGGACAGGCCACGACGCGGCGCCCGTTCTCGTGTCTGTGTTCCTCGTCGACGTCCAGAACCCAGATGTCTCCCTCAATTTCTCAGAATAGAACGACCCGCTTCCTCATACGCAGGCTATGACGTGCATTGCAGTCGAAGCTCGTAGTCATAGAAAAATATAACTTTGCAGCTATACGCGCAAGGTCTCGATGCGAACCTAGCAACTGTACGCAGACCTGCATCTCGACGCGAGCTCCGACGGTGAACACATTACACGGCTCGTCCGAGCGCCAATGGCCGGCAGTCGTACATGGATACATCGTATAAACACAACAGTACATCTTCTCGCCTCTCCTGAGACCTTCGACTGCTCAGCGGTCGAAGCGCAGGCCATCATGATCGCGGCGCGCGTCGATGAGAATCCACTTGACAGCAGGAACAGGAACAAGCGCATCTGAAAACACAACGCACTCGTCAGTCCAACCGGTACCCTCCAGCCCTGCAACTGGCCAGTAGATCGAATGCGCACCGGGTAGTACACCGCCCATAGACACGCCGTTGCGATCAGTACTAGTCTCTTGGGCACCAGTGGCAGTGAACTGAGTCGTCCGGTTCTTCATCGATATCGCTCCATGGCCATCTTCTAGTTCTACAATGGCGAATCGCGATACCAGTGCGATTCTGCGACGCAGAGCGGTCCGTTGAGCAGATCTCTGTCAGCGCGGGCGGCGCCGATCCGCAGCGAATGACTGGTGTCAGAAACGCTGCAGAGCAGAGTAGAAAACGTTGGGACTCGCCCCTTCGATGCTGCTAGTCTGTCAAACAGAGCAGCGCGACCTGGAATAGCATGGAAGTATTAGCATAACGATCTTTTGAAGAAGCCCGAGGAGGCCGGAGATGAAGTTGAAAGCTTAGAGCGCCGGTAGTAGGAACGGGACTAAGCAGGTAGATCCTGGCGAGCGTGGTGCTCGACCCGTTCCCGGTACCGGTGAAGGGTACGCACGACGGCAGGGTCCCAGTCCGAATGCGTCTTCACCCAGCCTTCGCATGTAGAAGGGGTCGTCTGCACGGTGCGTGCGCAGTTGACCAGGCGACAAGGTCGATCTAGAGGGCGAGGATAACGTCTGTACTGGCAAGGGCGAGTATGCACATGTAATAGGATGTGCGCGAGATCTACGCGAAGCCACTGCTACGCAGGCAGTCGTTGATGCTCCGGTTGTGGTGGTAGAACTTGAACGTGCTCGCTACTTACCCTCGCTGCATGACGCGGATCAGATCACGTCCGATCAGATAAGATGAGATAAGGCGGCCAGACCGTTACGGAGATGTTGAAGGTCTGCACAGCGCACACGCAAGAGGGAGAGACGGCATACTGGCCGCGCTGCTCATACATCGTGCATCCGAAGCCCTCGACGATCGTGAATCGAGAGGTGTGCATGATGTAGTCTGCTCTCACGTTGGCAGCAGGGAAGACGTTGTGCTGGGGGCCAGTGCATAGGCGTACACAGCGGTTCTGCGGCAATGAGCGGTATGACCGAGCCCAAGGTCCATTCAAGCACGGCGTCCCGTCCTCTCTGTGAGTGGACATGGATATCAGTGATCGGGGATAGTGTGAAAGCCAGTTCCAAGAAGCTCCAAGAGCATAGCCGCACGAGATTGGTGAACAGAAGTAGTGCATCCAACGCGGTACCGCTCGCGCACGCCAGAGGAGGCGCGGTGTGCACACGGTTCTTTATGGCCATGTTCGTGTCCTATACCCCGCATACACGGTCGAAAGACGCCACCGCGTACACACTTGAAGAACCTGTTCCGACGGATCAAACCTACGTCTTCAATGGGGTCCTAGGATCCTAAAGGATAAACTTACTTACCGAATACCCGAGGGTTCAATGGGAGCCCGAGCAAGCCTACGCTTGGCCCTCCAGAATGAACGTCCAGAATGCTGGGGTAGTAGCTTGAGGTTGTGGACGAGCGAAGAGCCCATCATGAAGCGCGCAAGGACGAGGCACACACCGGTGATATGCAGCCGTTGACGCCCGCATCATCGTCCTACACTCGATGCGGTTCGTTTTGGAACCGTCGGAGTCTTAGAGGATCCTGGGGAACGGTCATGAGGGCGATATAAGACTGTAGGGTATGCGGGTAGAGGCGGACCTGCAGAGCCGGCAAGTCTTCCATTGAAGCTTGACCGAACAGGTCAAACCCAAATATCCCGGTAACTTGAGTCAGACGACGACTCGTAGCGGTTCGTCAGCGGCTAAGAGAGATCTGGCTATTGAACACGAACGCCCATGTCAGACGCCTCTGCGTGTTTCTGGTCGTTGACTGGGAGTGGGATCTTCCATAGGTGGGACATTGATTACATGTTCAGACGAATGCTAGACACCTTTGATTGTATGTATATAAGAAAGAGTCGCGAATCTGGAAGATTGAAACATGTTGTAGTCCGCGCCGCATTTTTGAACGTGATGCATAGTCAGCGGGCGGAGGTTGGGTCGATGCTTCCCACGAGACACAGGACTAGGGGTTGTGAACCTGAGAATGGAGCTTCAGCAACAGGTTGGACAACAGGGCTCGAAGGGCAAAGAAAGAATGTACAGGCACCATGGTATAGATACCTGTGCGCGTGTGACCTCCGGGATCCCTCCCCTCGAATGTCCTCAGCAATGAGGGACTAACGGGGCGAGTCCTTCAAGAGGATGGTCGTTGATGGGACGAAGAAAATCCATACGGCGGTGGCACCGCACGTATGTTGTCGCGGACGAGGGCCACAGACCGCCAGCCGAAATCGGTAGTATGCACAGGTCACGTCGATGGCATTGTCCCGTAGAAGGGAGGTTGACATGCTGATGTCAGGCGTCAGGCATGGTGCGTTGGTGTAGAAGTAGTCTGCGCGCCTTCAATATGTACGACCTTGCCCAAGCATAAGCCTTTCCACCGCGACCTTATGCCAGGTCTCTCCGCTGACACGCGCCGCATTTGCACCTGCCTAGATGCCTGGCACATCGCCTAGTGCACCAGCGCCGGTGTCGTCAACACTCATTGAACGTCTGCAGCAACGAGCAGTAGGTGCTGTGTAATCGACGGGCTCAAACATTCCGGTGACTAGATGAGGCGCGCGGAGCTTTGTCACTGTGTGCGCGTATTCCGAGTGAACTGTATGACCAGCCGTATTTCGTTCCGATTGAGAAGGCTCCGCAAAGGGGCACGCATAGCTTTAAATGGTGTGGTATAGCAGGCAGATACATCCTATGTCGGAGAAAGACATGGTGATGGTTCAGGGTATGTCGCAACACTCGCTTGAGCCTTGCGTGGGATACTCGAATAACGGCCGAAGCTCGGCCGAGCCTGTCGCCGAGCGTCTTGCCCTCCGTCCACCACCAAGCGGTCCTCGAGCAGAATATATTCTCACCTTCCTGTTATGCTATGCTATCGATGATATCTCAATCTACCTGTCATACGGGGAAAGGATGAAAACTGAGCCAAGATGAACGTGTGTCGTCCTGCCTCGCATTGTACGCGCGTACCCGTATGCTGTACACAGATAGACGTGCTCCGGCCGGGCGCTTCACGATCCCGCAACGTGTATCCCTTGAGGATCCTTGGGTATATATGCGGATGCGACCCGGAAAGGTCTCTCTTCCGCTCTCTACCATCATCGTGCACGATGTCTTTGAACCAACTCCAGCCTCATCCAGTTCCAGATCCTACCCAGTACGACGCCAAAGAGCGATGGCGGCAGGCACTGGAGGATTACGACCGGGAGACTAACCAGAACCTTCTCCAACAACCGTTCACACAGGAGCTCCTCTCCCAGTCCAGCGCCGAGGCCGTCGCGTTGCGCCTCCAAGGGTTCATGGACTACCGTTCGAAAGGGCACAAGATCCTCGCTGTCATGGAATCCATCGCGAGTGTTATACTCCGATTCATCGAAGCTGGCGCCGAGGCAGCTTCCGTGCGCACAGCTTCTCTTCACCGCCTCAATGCTTTTCTGACCAGTCAATAGAAGTTCGCTCCCGGAGGCAAGGCCATATTCGTTGGTTTCGCGGCCTTACTCCAGGTGACGTGACCCTCAAGTGCCGCTTCGCGCGCGATTATCTGATTGTGTGTAGGCTATGAGAGGTGTGACTGAACTATACGATGCAGTCGAGTTTCTGTTCCAGAAAGTGAAGCACTACGTCGAGCGCGTCGAAATCCATCTCGGCCCGCCCGGCTTGCCAATCCCCGCTATCACGAAGATCCTCTTCGACACACTCACTCAAGTATTGCGCTTCCTTGCGATCGTGACCAAGTACTGTAACGACTCCGAATCGGAGACGACACCGCCGTGGCGCCGTCTGAAATCGTTCCGGGATACCGTCCTACAGCGCACAAGTACGTTCCCTTGCACACCCTCATGAGGATACACGCTGAATGGTCTTTTTAGATGACTACTTCAGCGTGATGCTCGACAAGACAGATCTACCCGCAGTGCTCAAGAAACTTGATGCCCTTGCAAAGGCGGAGATCGAAATGACCGCGGCACATACGAACGCTATGATGAGGGCAGGTTAGGGCCATCATACTTCTCTTATTCGGATGTCTGACGTTTTGCAGCTCAACCGAAGATGCTGGCCACTCACGACAGTATAGGTATGTGGAATCTTATTCGACATGACTGGTGCAAGACTGATTCGCTGCAGTTCTCAATGACATCCGTTCGTGGCTCCAACCCCCTAACCCGCAACCCCTCAACTACGAAAAGAAGAGGTATCGCGATAGCTGTACCTGGTTCTTCGATGACCGTTTCGATGATTGGCATTCGAGTCGGAACGGCATCTACTGGGTATACGGCAACGGTACGTCGTAGTCGTCTCGTATCTGGAGTCACATCTCCTGAACGTCATCTTAGCCGGAGCCGGGAAGAGTGTCCTGTGGTAAGACTACCGTGGTCAAAACTTCTTGAACCTACGCTCATCATCTTCAATAGCTCATCAGTGATCGATAGAGTGAAGGCAGATCGGACGCTAACTCTGGCTTACTACTATTTCGATTTCAGTGACCCCGAGAAGAAAGGCTGTCGCGGTCTACTTGCTTCTCTGGTCTTCCAGATCGGGACTTACCTTCAGGAGTCCCTGGACTATCTCAAGAAAGAACAATTGTCTTGTCGTTCGGATGATCATCCAACCTCTGAGCGTCTTCTCGATATGCTCTCGTGTCTTTTACGCATCTCCGGTCGTACCGTTCTCATCATCGATGCTCTGGATGAATGTCCTGAATCTGCGCGCTCTACAGGCTTGTTCCCTTTCATCGAGATGATTCGTGACCTGAAAGATGTCGCCGATTGCTGCCTCCTCGCTACAAGCAGGCCTGAAGCCGATCTGCGCAATTGCATGCTGGATCTGGCCACTCATTCAAAGAGTTTTCACGACGATGTCCGGCATAACAACGATATAAGGGCCTACATCTCGGCCCAGCTCAGTCAAACAAATACATATTACTGGGCGGCTGATTCTCGTCTTCAGAAAAAGGCCTTGTCAGTTGTGGACCAAAAGTCGCATGGGATGTGAGTATGGGCTCACCCATTCTCAGAACGTTTTCACTAATCGTCGGCTAGGTTCCTTTGGGTGGACCTACAACTTCGAGCACTGCGGCACTGCTCCAAAGGCGACGTCGAGCACGTCTTACTAGATCTGCCAGGTGACCTTGATGATACGTACGGGCGAATCCTGCGTGAGTTTCCTGACCGGGGTAGCATGGTGCATAGTGCCCGACGTGTCTTTGAGTGCATTGCCTCGGCACAGTGGCCTTTGTCTGTCATGGAAGTTTTTCACATTCTTTCCGCAAACGTTGAATCCCCTCAAGTTGCTGAGGTTCTGTCTGACGCCGAGGTCACCGAGACCGAGACCGAGACCGAGACCGAGACCGATTCGGGTGAATCTTCGCATTATGTCTCGTCGGATGAGCACATTGATCACGCTAAAGACATCATTCGTAAGGCATGTCCAACCCTCTTAGACATTGTCGTCACCGATGGCCGTCGAGAAACTGTTCAATTCATTCACTTCTCGGTCAAAGAATATTTGATGTCCCAGAGAGAGCATTCCGGCAATTCAACTGTATCGCATGGTCACGGGTATATGTTTGATGCACGTACAGCCAACATTACGTTTGCGAAAGTCTGTCTCCGTGTCCTTTGTGGTGATCCTCTACGCCCTCCAGTTATGCAGGACTATGCAGTTCTATTCTGGCACAACCACGTGGGATTGAGTCGTGGTCACGAAGATAATCAATTGAACAGCCAGCTTTCCAGCTTTCTCCGCTTGGACTCCCCATCATTTGCGAGACTGACACGGGCATTGGCAACGTCTTACTTGTCTTACTGGATGCAGCGTCCACACGATCTGAGTGGTCATATGTTAAGTTGTCATTCTGCCCTCCACGCTGCTGCTGGTTTGGGTCTTCAGAAACAAGTTGACCAAATGCTCGACCGCTGCTCCCGAGAGAAACTAGAGGAGGTGATTGATGCTCGCGATTGGTACACGGGCACGCCATTGCACAGTGCAGTCGTGCGTGGCCACATTGGTGTCAGTCGCAGTCTACTCGACCACGGTGCGAGCATTAACATCCCGGGCGGCTTTGAGAGCAAGAAAACCCAGCTGGAGTACGCCATCTCGGGCGGGAACATCAACTTGATACGTCTGATGATGCGATACTCTTCGGTCGATGACTCAGGCGCTCGCATCCCTGCATGTCATATTCGCAACAAATATGGGGAAACTGTCTGTCATCTCGCTGCTGTTCATCGCGATGTTAATGTGCTACATACTGTGCTCGAGTATGGCGCTCTCGTGGATGTCGAGGACAACGAAGTCGGTAATACTCCTCTACATGATGCCGTCCGTGAAGGTTTATTGGGCATTGTATCTACACTCTTAGCGCAGCCTGCGTCGGACGGGTGTTCAGATCCCCTTTCCCGTCGTTGTAGTGCTCGTAATTGGGACAATGAGACTGCATTGTGTGTCGCTGTGAGGAGAGGGCACGTGGGGATTGCTCGATACTTGCTCCCGTACACAAGTTTCGATGATAACGGTTCTAATGGAGAGCAAGTCCCCCCTTTGCAACACGCCGTCGCCGGTCGTCACCTAGATTGTGTGCGTCTCCTCCTGAATCACCCCCCTGCAAATGAGTCCAATGCCGCTGCTCTGCGATACAACACCTGGAGCGGTCTTGGTACTTGGTGCGGAAACGCCCTCCACTGTGCTGCAGAGGGTGGCAACATAGATATCCTCAACCTGTTACTTGCACAGCCGAGTGTTCGCATTGATTACACAGACTCTGATGGCAGTACACTCTTGCATCACGCTGTCTCTTCCTCAAAGTTGGATATAGTCCGCACAGTCATTGAATGTGGCAGTCTTCATGATGTTTTAGGCTACCGAGGCTGGCTCCCTCTACACGAAGCGACGGACAGGGGACAGCTCGAATCTGTCCGCATGCTTCTTACACACCCACGCACTTCGAGTACTGCTACCTTTCAATGTCGCACTAAGGTCAAGCTCGGGTTCGGGAACGACTTGGAACACAATGCGACCGCGCTGCATATAGCTGCTGAGAACGGCCATGTTGACATTTGTCGCATTCTGATCGAACATGGATCGCTCCTCAACGAAACCACCAGCAGTGGCGAGACCCCACTACACTCTGCTGAAAGAATGAAGTGGGCAAGGCATGGGATGGAAAATTACATAGCCACCATCCGTTTCCTTCTCGAAGCCCGCGCCACGAGTGTACCAGTTGTTACACCGCTGGACCCTGCACTGAGCGGCAGGCTGCGTGCACGCGCAGAAAGTGACCCCGAAGACGGACCCTGGAGGGCCATCTTCCAAGATTTCGCATCACAGTTCGCGCCGGTTCCAGAGGCTGTATGATAGGGAGTCCTCCGGCATGGATGTGAGGTACGCGATGGATCGTTGTCGTCGTACGCCTCCCGAAGCTGTCGGTTGCGCTGGGTTGGGCTCAAGATTGGATTTCATAGTTGCTTGATTGTTTGCGTTATTCGGAGTATGCATCATGACGCTGTCGTCTTCTGTGTTCATGTCAAGTCCCGTTAAGTATATTCATCCATGTATCTCACAGTATCGTCATATGTATCAGTATGTAACTGCGGCTTGTGGTCGAGTTTTGGTAATCACCGACATAGCAAACATCATGACCGTATCGCAGGGGGGTGCAGAAGAAGCGAGCTTCTGGACAACTGAAAGCAAATCGCAAATCACCAGCTAGGATACCTTGCGAGGGCTGTCTGACGCTCACTTCCCAGGCAGCGCGTGTTCTCCGCGCACGATGTCCCCGTCGTCCTCAAGGATTGCCGTATGTTCATTGGATATGGGCACTGTGTCGGCGGGTTTACAGACAAAGCACCCATTCTCACGCAGAGACGGGCAGTCCATAGTCTGATCGGGGTGAAGATGCAGTACTATAAGTCACGATGTTCCAGTACAGATAGCAGAATGGGGCATACCTACTGGGTCTCGTCGCAAGCGGAAGCGAATACCCGCGAGCACGTTGTACGTTGAGAGCCTAAAGACGTTCTGTACCAACGCCGGGAGTCAGTACGATTCAGTAGAGTGCAATCCTGTACGGCAAATGTACTTCAATCAGGCGCACCTTGAGAAAAACAGATATGGCAGCGGAGATGCCCTTGCCGCCCGGCACTTGCTGAACACGGTCGTCAGTCATTCATACACGTTGACATGAAGGTAGAAGAACGCACCAGGGCTGAAGACGTTTCCGCAGCCGTCTCCAGTATAACGCCCAGTCCGCATACTATGGGCTTGATCGCCCCACGGACAGAGTGTGCGCGCCCATTGCCCCGACGACTACCCTTCACGAGCTTCGCCTTCTCCTGAAGAATGTCGGACACCTCTTGAGCCGCCGTGCAGCCCTCGATCTCGGCGGTCAGCGTTGTGATAGAGGATCTGCACCTTGGTGACAATGAGGATAGGTAATCCTGGTATGCGGCTGTGAGAAGGCCGTTGATATCCGAGGGAAGTGGAGTAGCTGCAGAGGGTTGAGGAGCATATGTTCCGTCGAGCCGGTAGAGAGGAACCTGGCGCGACCTGGTGAACCAGGGTATGAGAGGCATGAGGGGCGCCAGCACCGTATGTTGTTGGGCGCTGGCAAGCGGCGAGCTCGACCGGGCTAACGCCACAGTGCGAGTACATGTAGCACTGGTTTCACGAGGCGGCGCTACTATCGGCTCATTAGCGGTATATGGGTTTCATAAGATCTTAGGCATTCTGCCTGTGCGCGTATGGCGAGGTATACCACTGTAAAGCATTCTTGTACGCTTAGTGCGAGAGCTGGCAGCCGGGCTGCATGAGCGCCTGAGCTGAGGAGAAGATGATGTCACGACGGGAAAGGCCCATGATAGTAAGAGGTAAGCGCTGAAGCGTTCATCCAGATCCGCGCGCGATGGGGAGAACGCAGACGAAATGTCTGCGCTACCTGTCGTCACGGTCGGAGGCAAGTCCTGCCGCGCCGCGCCGCGAATCGACACGCGTGCGGGCACTCCTTCAGTTCGCTCATTACGGGCTTCGAGTTCCGGACACCCAGCAGGCTGCAGCGCAACACCTACCACGAGACACATATCTCGCTGAAGCCTGGTAGGCGCCATTGGTGTCCACTGGAACAACACCAATACCATAGGTTCTAAACCTCCCCACGATATAATTCTCGAGAGTGGACGACAACGGCCTCGCGCGCTTGCTGGTTCGCTACGTCTCACCTCTATACTCCTTCACGGCATGATTTTGTCGGATCGTAATGTCATAGCTAAGTATACAACGGTAGTACAGAGAGGTAGTATATAAACATCATCAATGAAGCGTATGAGCCGTCCCCCTCGTGTACCTCCCGAAAAGCGCTTCGCCTACGCCCAGCCCGATAACGATAGAGAGTATAAATCCGACTTGGTATGTCCTATCAAGGGAGTAGATGCAATTAGCACCCATATCCAGCGGCGATGATCAAGAGCAAGCCATAACCTACATGACGGCCAACATGAACAAAAAGCCGAGCAAGGCGAGAATGGCAGTGATTAGGCCGCGCGGGAGGTCGTGTGCAGCGATGAAGGGTAGCGCAGTACGAGGTATTTTGGTTGGCGTAGACTGAGGTTGACCGAGCGTCGTCCTCTTGTTCGTGCGGTTAGCCATTTCAATCAACGCGCTGCATTGCCTATCAGCGTCCATACGCAATACCAAACGCTGCGGTGCGAACGTACCGTTGGTGCCAGTGCATCTCCGCGCACGCCTTAAGCGCAGACAACCACCTCTCTACGAGGGCAAGCATGACGAGCGCGACGCAGGTTCCGCCCATGGCGCCTGCTGTGCGCGGCGCCCAGCCGTAGAACCAGAGGTTGTCGCCGGGCGTGAAGTGGAGGTACATGATCATGTTGCCCATTGAGACGCTTGCGCCGCTATCCCTATAGACGAGTACAGTGATCAGTAAATTCTGAGGAAATGGATGGCGATGGAGAACGTACATGCTCATATCCATGCCATTGGAATGGGCTTGTGCGCCTAGCGCCAGTGCCAATATCGTCAGACCCAGGGAGTACATTGTGGTTTCTGCAGTATCCAGGAGATCGTAAGGTCCTGGTGAAAGCAGAGCACCGAGCCCTGAAGTCAAAGGGCGGTCGCAAGGGAGACGGAGGAGACGAGCCGAGAAAGCGTGCGAAGGAGTTCCCGAGTCAGCCACGTGAGTGCCGGGCCGAGTGATTCCGTGTGGGCCGCAGCCTGGTCAGCGAGGGAAGCGTTCCCCGAGCCAGAGCGGGCGCCGTTGCGAAGCAGGAAGGCGATGCGGAAGGGCCGTCGGTAGTCGTTGAGGCCGACGGTGAGCGAGGGTACCGTTGGAAGAGAGTGGGCGGCGAGATCAGCGAGCGAGACGCCGAGGAACCGTGGTGTCGCAGCGTAGACGCCAGAGATGCCAAAAGTCTGGGAGACAAAGGAATTATCGAGTGGGTGATAGCCAAAATGAGAAGTCGGTGTGACGCCAGTAGCCATGGCTTTAGCGGGGGGAGGGGGGGCAGGGTCCAGCTTCACGAGGATACAAGCCTCTCACTTTCCCCTGCCCGATGCTTGAATATATGTTGTTGTACATCCGTGGATCTGACTGGACAAATCAGCGCAAGAGAGCGGCGACAAACACGTACTAAAAGCCCCAGTGACCACTGTGCCGATCCTTCCTCCTGTGTCCGCCACACCACCTCCGCCACTATTTCACCCATCCATTGGTGGAATAGGTTCGACCGAGCTTCCAGAGAACTACGCTCTCACCCGGCCGTGTCGCATTGCTTGTCGATACCTAGGAGTCTGAAGGAGGGAAGGAGTTCGTCTGGCAGGAGAGAGGGTTAACGATGGGGAAGGGAAGACGCTGAGGCAGTTTCGCCACGATGAGGCAATTGCGCTTTTCGCACGACTTCCACGCGATTGTGTGCCTGACATTCGGCACGGCCGGGGTCTTCGTTTGAGCTCGTTCGAGTCATCTTCTCTGCCCTGCATACGACTACACGCGTACTTACAGTAGAATAGACGTGCATGTTCACTCTGCCAGATGACGCAGTAACGGCCTCATATTAGACCACCCGAACGCTACAAGGGCACTTGGGTGGAAGTTCCCCGATGGGCATGTCTGCACTTACAGCTTACAGCGCAGCCGACTTTACTACTTAGTTTCCAAATGCAAGCCCCTCAGCAGAAGACAATCGTTCTGCTCTTTCAACTAACGGCTCCGTCGGACCATGCTCACCCGTGCTAGGAGAAAAATGATGTTGGCTCAATATAGTCTTCGCAATACCGATGTAGGTGCTATGGCGGTCAGAACGTTCGGAAAATCGGAGCGCGCGCGCGCATGCCCCCGCGCTTCCCGCGCTACCTCTGCGTCCCCGCGCTTATGTCCTCCCTCGCTAGTCTGCATGCTGCTCCCTTCGCACCCTCTACTATGCGTAGTGCGCCGTTAGCGCTGTGAGAAATCAGCCAGAAGATGACGACGTGGCTGCTTCGGGCCACGAGGTGACGCGCCCACGTGGCTTGCCGCGTGTGTCGCAGGTCGCGTCGTCCTCCGGTCGTCCTCTCTCATCCTGCGACTTATAGCTGTATGACTTACACAGAATACTCTCTTAGCTTGATGAGAGCCTAATGAATTAATAGTTTCTGCTTTACTTCTGCAGTAACAGTAACAGGATGTACTATTAATAACATCTTTGATGCAGGAAATGATGCACGAGACTCGTACTCTCACGACATAAGCTTTTGAGTATATATGGGGTAGACTCCAGGCCTCACGGTGTGAAAAGTAAGCTTCAGGTCGCAGGACGAGAGAGGACGACCGGAGGACGACGCGACCTGCGACACACGCGGCAAGCCACGTGGGCGCGTCACCTCGTGG
>UWZB01000148.1:0-35284 GCA_900536885.1 Peniophora sp. CBMAI 1063
TTGCCGACTTGTCTAAAAGGGCGCGAGGGCTTCGCGGGGTCTTGATCGTCGGGATAGTTGCTCGTGTGCTCAGGTGAAAGGAAGAGATATATTGGTGTTGGTGGTGGTCGGGGCCCAAAGTGGGGACGCCCATCTTTCCGCGACGCGCGAGGCAAGATGTCGCGTCGTCGGGAGCCTTGGATGAACCGGCCGAACCATGCCGGAACGCCGCTAAGTACAGTAATACGGTGTCCGTATACAACCCAGATCATGAAAGGCTCAAAGGCTTGATGGTCTACGCAGAAGAGAGAATAGACGCCCGTCGTCAACCGGCCTGTCGATTCAAAATAAGGCGAATAATTCTGAAAGAATATCCCCATCGCGAGATGTGCGGACTCTGACTGCGGAAGTACGCCGTTCACCTCATCCCGCGTCGCATGTACTGCTTCGAGCTTGCGAACCGTAGCGGGTCTTGCCGCGTGCGGCCCTATAGCAGTTATCGCACAGTTGTCGATATGATATAGCTCGCAATGTTCGAGCCGCGCTTGATCAACTCTATCAGTTGCGGCGGGCTTGCTGCTTCAACTAGTGATCTTTGCGCTGAACCCCCATGTATGCCATGAACTTTGGCAAGAACACAAGCATGTACCTCTGCGGACTGAATCAGCCACTCTTTTCCTGGGCGAGATGCGCTCACCTCATCCGACATAACATTCCAGCTCTTCCTTCCACTGACTCTCCCAAAGTACGCCTGTAACCTCGCAAACCTCTCGCTCTCAAAGATCTCGGCCCATACTCTAGGACCAAAGCCAGGAGCGTACGCGCCTGCATCGTTCCGGAGATAGACTTCGGTCAAGTAGGGGAATGGTCCGAAGGCTGCGTCTGCGATGCTCCATCGTCCCGCTGCGTAGCCCGTCTCCCCCTCCTCATGCACCCCACTTGCACCGGCGCTCTCATCTTCGCCATCGACTGTAGCCTCTGGCAACAGTCTCTGCACTTCCTTCAACGCATTGACCAGTACATCAAGTTCCACCTCGCCTGTCGTAATCGCACCAAACCAAGCCGGCACGACCCTCTCCTGTACCTTCGCGATGAAGAATCGCGCGCGTGCACGATCTTCAGGAGACGGAGGAAGGAGTGCAGGGTACAGATCGGCGAGGAACGGTAGAATGACGAGCGATTCGGATAGGTGAAACGAGTCGGGCGGTGGGAGGACGGTCGATGAGGCCGAAGGAGGAGGACCGTAGGAAAGCGCTGGGATCTGTTCGATTCGGAATGCTAGTGTGAGTTGGATGATGTGGTGAGGGAAGGAAGGGAAGGAGACGGCGTACCTTGCCGTTTGGGTCCTTCACATCGCGGACGTACCACTCCGGTTTGCGGATGAGGTCTATGATGTGGCTGTCGTAGTCTACGCCTGCTTCTGCCAGGGCGAGCTCAACCTGTACCGTATGTGTCGGTGCTTGATGGTGTTGAGTACGACGTACGACGTACACGTTTGGAGTATGGCGAGGACTGTGCGAGTATCATAATCAGTTCCGGCGAACTTACCAGTCAGAATAAGCCGCGCACCAGATGTGTATAGAGCGTGATGCGCTTCTCCGGTTCGTCAGACATGAGGATACAATCGGTTTCTCAGAGTCTTTCTCGGGCCCGTACTTATACGCCTCAACACACTGAGGACCACCAGGCCCACCAAACTCGACTCGGAGAAAGTCCATACGCCTCACATCGAGGCTACGAAACATATCACCATGATATGATGAGATGACCCGCTATAGCCATTGAGCGTCCTCGATTAGCACGGTTGACTGTTTGATTTGAGTTTGAGATGGGCGGGCCTGGCCGCGGATATGGGCATTGAATGGTGCGAATTGGCGCGCGAACGGTCAGAGAGCGTCGGTGCCGGGTAGGGCGGTGAGTAAGTGTGAGCATCGCCGGTTGGCGGCGAGGAGGGCCCATGAGTACATGAGTAGTTGCTTGTGTCAGCAGTCATGACCGAGTAAGCTTGGACCAGGATTGGACGCACAATGCATATTGTCGGCGACAAGAGTGGCAACATGTTGACCCAGCCGAATCGGCTGGTGATGTTCATGTTCGAGTATAACCTTCGCCCAAACCAGATAGAGCTGTCGGTTTCGAAAAGGACAAGGGCAGCGTCGATCTGAACAAGGCGCACGTCAAACGTCGGAGCCGAACATGTCATCCTCGCGGAAGGACAACGGTCTTCCGAATACGGAAGACCCAGACATAACGCGCACGTACCCGTACCCACGACAATAGATCGCTCGAAACAAACAATAGGAAAAAAAGCGCTGCACGGCGCAGCAAAAAGATGGAATAACAACAACGGGGCGAGACATGCGACGATGTGTAAATGTGTATGACGGATACAAGGGGGTAGATGGGGCAGCTCAAGCGCTCAAGTCCAGTTCAAGATATGAACAGACGGAGGAGGCAGCGCGCGGTCATGTCGGAGGCTATATAGGCGCCCGCGCGGTCCAACGTTCCATAATACGGAATCGAGGCGCGCACTGGCTTCGGGATCCGGATCCCGAAGATAGACGGGGCGGTGTCGATGCGTGCGTGGCGTTGGGCGCTCGTGATGACGGGATGGGCGGCGGCGGGCGGAGGCGAGGGTGGATGTGCGCGAGTCCGAGGGCGGGCCGAAGGAGGCCGGCGGGCTGGGCGCTCTCACAGTGGCAGTGGCTGTCACCGTCAGACGCCCTGTGGGGTCGGCTGCTGCACGGCGGCGAACTGCATATCCCGCGCGTGGCCTTGGGCGTCCTGCGTATCGTGAATATCATTGAACACGAATGTAGAGATATATGGATAGATTCTTACCACGCGCTGTTTCTTCTTTGGCCGTGGTCGCGCGCCGTCGACGCCCGCTCTGACCGCGCCACCTCCCATCCCCGCCCCGTTCGGCGTCGCGACCATGCCCGGGCCGGGCGGCACGCCGTTAATGTACGGTCGTGGGGGCAACGAGTCTGGTTCGCGCTCGCGTTTGATGCCGGCCATCTTTGGTGCGGGCAGCGGCGGCGGCGGGGCGGCAGTTGCCGGTGTTGCCGGTGTCCCTCCTCGCGTATTATTTGTCGCCTGTTGTTGTTGCGGCGCAAGGGGTGTGGTGGGCGTCGACGGCGCGGATGCCTGTTTTGCCTGTTTCTTGAGCTCCTTCTTCCGCTTGCGCTCCTCCCTGGCCTGGCTGCTCTCGGCCTGCAAATGGCTCAGCGGCCACTGCCGGATCGGCTCGTCGGACACATGCCACGGATCCCTTTCCCCTCTCTCAAACGACGTGATCCCGATGATCTGCTTCTCCGGCTCGAGCACGAAGTCCTGCAGATCCTTCAGCGCACTCCTGTTCTCCCCGTCGTCCCGCCGTTGCGGCCGCTTCAGGCTGTGGCGGCCCGGGATATCCTTGATCAGGTATCGGTAGCTCTTCTTCCGTCGCCAGTCCCCGTCCTCCTCATCGTCGTCCCCGCGCTCCCGCTCCTTGCCTTTGCCCTTCCCCTCTCCCTCCGACCCATGATGTAATCCGTCCTCGCTCACGAACCGCGCATAAGCCGACGACAGTCCAAGCCGGCCGAGCAGATCTTCGGCACCGTGCAACGGCGCAGGTCTTGCAGCGGGCACTAATAATCGCGAATGGGTGTGTGAGCCACCACGTCTTTCTCAACCTTGGAGACACGGGATCAGGGCATACGTTCTGGTCGTAACAGCAATCCGTCTTCCCGCACCGGCGGCGGGTGGTGTATTGGTTGTGCGGGCAGGGTGGAGGGCCCCGCGACGGGAGGGTCGACGTCCATGCTGTACTGCATGTCGTGAGTGGTGGCCGTGGACTGACAACTTCCGTGACAAGGCAACGGCGAGCCTCCGTCATTTTCGAACCACGTTCGCACCGTCCCACGCCCGCATGCCGCGGCCTCTTTTGTGTCCAAAGGCACAAACTTTGATTTACGACCACCATCATCGGAATATACAGTCTGAATACGGCCAACCTCTGCCTTCGCCTCCCGCTTTTGGCTCCCCACTCTGCCTCGGATTGTGAACGTATTCTAAGCCTTGACCCATTAGCACACAACTCGTACACATCTACATCCCCAAATACGCCATGTCCTCTGCTGAGTCGGACCTTCCCCACGCCATGCCCCCTCTGCCCGATTTTGTTCTTTTAGCAGAGACTCACCCTCCCCCGTCCGGACTCGACACTGACGAAATCCTAGCCGCAAAGGCAAACAATGCAAATGCGCTCAATGGCACGGAGATATGGTGGCAGTGGTACCAGCCTTGGCTACTTAAACGACGCGGCTACCTTCTACGGCCCCGCTACCGACCGGGCTGGGAACCCCCCGCCCAGGTCGACCCTGCCGAAAGAGAGGACTGCGCGGAGCAGACTGTACGTAGTCGCGACATTTGAAATGGGAGTATCAATTCAACACCGTCAGTCAGTGCGAGTGCTCGACGCCACGCGCATCATCGACGGGAAGCACGTCCTGTTGAAGATCACTCACGATGACAGCCACGGTGATAGCGAGCGCACGATCCTCGAGTACCTGTGGTCGCCAGAATTACGGTCCGACCCCAGAAATCACACGGTCCCTCTGTTGGACGTCTTCGAGTTGCCCCAGAATGGCGGCACGGTGTTGGTCATGCCGTTCTTGCGCGCTTTTGACGACCCTGCTTTTGAAACCGTAGGCGAGGCGGTCGAGTTCTTCCGCCAGATATTTGAGGTGCGCACGCATCGCGTTCACACCTGGGAAATGTAATAATGAAAATGTCTAGGGTGTGCAATTCATGCATGACCGTAAGATCGCACACGGGTGATTGACGCTCGTTGGATTCCTTCGGGTGACGATGCTCATGCATCCTACAGTGACTTCGCAAAGGGAAACATCATGTACGACGCAAGCCCCATGTACCCGGAAGGTTTCCATGCCATCGACACGGACCGCTCCAGGAACTGGGAGCGAAAGACGAAGAGCTTCACCCGTACTCAGCGCCCAGTGTGTTACGTCCTGATCGACTTCGGCACCTCCGTTCGTATAGAGGAGGGCGATTCCGGCTTGGTGTATCCTGCCCATGGACGAGACTACTGCAGTGCGCCCGAGCATCGCCCCGAACGCGTCAGCAACCAGGTTCCCCACGATCCGTTCCCCGCCGACATCTACTATCTAGGGAACTTCATCAAAACGGAGTTCGTCGAGGTGAGGCGGGTTTTTCCAACAGCGGGTACGCTATTTACTGACGTGAACCAAGGGACGTTTAGGATTCGAGTTCATGAGAGAACTGGTCGACGACATGATCAAGGAAGATCCCGCCGAGCGCCCAACGATGCCTGTGGTAGTGGGGCGCTTCCATCTGATTCGCTGGCACCTCCCTTGGTGGACCCTGCGCCGCCCAGTCGATAGTCGGCGCGATTCTGCGATCGTACGGGTTTCGAGAACAGCCCGTGTGGTTCTTCGTGAGTTGGGGTACATGTCATCCGGACTGTCTCCGGTTCCTATCCCTCCTTTCAATCGTATTGTTCATTAGAGCGATGCAGTCACTCAGAGCGCTTTTTGGCCGTGATAATGGGCCAGGCACACGAGCGTCAGTCGGAGACTTGGTCGCCCCGATATTGCTCAGCATATATGCCTCTCTTGCATTGATACCCAGAAGTGTGATGTGTCTCGAATACTGATCCCGCTACTTACATTTACATAGTAGAACAAGCGTGACAATATATTCATTTTTCCCTTATTTATACAATGTTTGCATCAAGCTACAGCTTGCCAGAACAAACACCGTCCACGAGATCCGTCAACTTTTCCAGGATCCCCTCCACTACTCCGTCCTCCACAACCTCTTCAGCCCAAGAAGCCGAAACACCCATCGTCCCACCGCTCACAGTAACGACGCCGAACTTCACCGCGGCGCCTACGACGCACGCACTCTGCGTGAACAACATCCGTGATAGGGCATACGGTCCCGAGTCACGGTCGAATTGACCGTCGACAGCCCCGATGTTGCTCAGTTCGAAAGAGTGCGCTCGCGGTTTGTCGATAATTTCTTCGAGGTATCCGCGCGTGTCGCGGATGCACTGCAGCGTGCCGACGTGGAAATGTCTGCCGCGCTTCATGCCGTCCAAAACCCGCACGAGCGACCGTTCTGCGCGCTTTGCTTCTTCCCAGACGTCCGCACTCTCGCGCTTGAATTCATGTTGGCCCGCGGATATATAGAATCCCATGGTTTCCTTGTGTTCCCCTGGCAGATATGGTCGCAGATTGATGGGGCATATGGCCGTAAGACGGTCTGCTGAGCCGTCTACAGGTAGCACTGCGAAGAAAGCGCGGGCGATGAGTGCCTCGAGTAGTGGAGTGAGCGTCGTTTGATGCCCGTGGCACGCAGCGACCAGGTTCTTGACTTTTTCGGCGGAGAAGAACCGTGTGGCGTGTCGGGTGTGTACAGCGGGTAGTGAGGTATCCACGGGTTCATTGCGAGGCGGCCGTGAAACCGGTCTCGCTGTCCAGAGACCGCCACGAGAGGGCAGAAACCGCCTGCGCCACATTTCCTTGACCAGAGCGAAGTAAGATACCGGCAGTCGACGAATCCTCTCCAGCGGAGGAAGGAGAGTTGATTGAGGAGGCGTAACGATCTTGCCGGGGTAATCGAAACGCGTCAGCTTCGAAGCTGAGTTGAGTGCAGCAAGAAGAGCTCCCATGAACACGACGGCGCTGATTCCATCCGCTATAGCAGGATGTATAAAAAGCGCGATGTCCATATAGTTTTCCTTCTGTCGGTATTCTCGTGCATCATAGCTAGGATGCAGAGATACCACACGCCAAGGAGGTAGTTTTACAAGGTCGGCAAATCGAGACGAGAGTCGTCGCTCGATGACATCGTTCAAGACGCGCTGGCGGACGACCTCGTCGTCGGAGCCTCTCGGATAGGGCCGGTACGACACCATGTCTTCGAGGTCGATAGACGGGAGCCGTACGAAGCGAGCTGATGATGTTGGTGATTCGTTCATAATGGTTACGGCGAGCGGTGGATGTTGGGCTATGACGAGGTGCAGCGCCATGTATAGTAATTCGTATTCGGGGATCTCCATCGTGTACTCCGATGCCCAGCCTGGACGAGTGAATCTCGCGACGGAGCATACGGCGGTGTAGAACCCGAGGGAGTGGAGATGGAGGGCGGTTGATTCGAGAGGACCTATGGGCGACGGTCAGTCGCACCACTCATTACTGAGGCGTTTAGGATACTGACCTGGTCCTCTCAGTACGCCTTCTTTAGAACCGCTCATGCCATTGATCACGTAGGTCCTCGACAGGTCTTGAGTTCACTGGCCTATATAGTATCGCGGGCTCATTCAGTCGTGCGCAGGCGGCTGGGAATCGGGTAGCGCGACGCGCTCTCGCAGAATACAGCGTTTCGGAGTGCACAGGCCGCGGCTCGCAGGCGTCTATCCGGTTGGTGCATATCTCATCATGATGGTACAGGTCCGCGACTGTTAGAAACAGCAACTAGATGTATTCGCGATGGACTAGAGTCCATGGCGCGAGGGATAGTGGTGGTGGTCAAATTAAAGAGCGAGTTCGGCTTTCGGTCTATTGTCCGAAGACCGGGCCGCGAATCATTCACACGGCACGGTTGCGATCCCACCTGCACGATACGCGAGATGAAGAGTACATCATAAGCAAAATAGCTTCACAACTATCTTTGAATCGACGGACCTACGTGTAGGTAAGAGTAGCTATTGTCTATGTACTAGAGTCGAAGAACACGATGACACCCTCTACACCATTGACGACCACAACTCCATCTGTCACATCCTCTATCACCTCCTCACCGACAACCGTTCCATTGGTATACGCCTGACCCGCCCAAGTAACGGAATCAACATCCTTGCTATCCATCCCCGGCGCCGTCATCCTCTTGACCTTGACCGCGCCCTCTCCCGCAAAACCAGTTACATCCACCGACACACTCCCGGTGTCAGCAGAGTCGGTTGTATTGCGGTGCGCGAGATTGAGCAGGGTGAGACGTGAGAGTGAGCCTGATTCGTAGACTGCGAATGCGGCGAGATCGGGTGCAGAGGGAACGGGGATATATGCGAGTGAAGAGTCGTTGGACGAGCCGACAGTCTCGGCTATGAGAAGCGTAGAGACGTATGAAGGCGAGGCGCGGGCAGCGCCATAGCGGTCGGTATCGACTGGGTACCAGAGGTCATACTGCAGAAGGTCAATATGAGTCAGTGCTCAAACGTACGTAGATGAGGGTCATGGTACGTACCCAAGAAAAGCCGGGTCTGGTACGCGATATTGACAATAATGAGCATATAGAGCAATGTTGATGAACTATCGGACTCACGCGTTTGCCTGATTACTGCTTTGGAAGACGAGTGTCGCGCCCTGGTGGAGATACATCCGGGAGATATTGCGAGACGCACTGTACAGGATCGCTATGAAGCGGCAATCAGCATTCATGTCGTCACTAAAGAGGCAGAGTAGCGAACTGTCGGCGAGCCAAAGCGCCTGCCCGTAGGTATCTGTGACGTTCTGCTTGCCCGAGCAGCTGACTGACGAGAACTCGCCGATAGCAAACTCCTTGCCCACAGCCGCAGCCGCCTGAACTTGAGGTACGAACTCATTTACGTAGCTCTGCAACGGGGATGAGCTCGCGAAGAATGCGAATACTTGGTGCCGGACGGACCGTAATGTTGGTATGGTTCACAAGGTTCGGCAAGGTAGCGATGGCGTTCCGTGCAGGATCACACGTCGAATACTGGTACATATGCTGATTGAAGAGTCGGACAGCGTTAGTGCCAAGAATACCCTCGTCAATGACATTCGAAGTCGTGAAGTCCTCGCCATTGATTGGGTCTTCTGCGAAGCTGCACGCTTGGAACGCGTCTTCAGGTAGGGAGAGGTTGTGCGTCAGGAACGAAGTCCAACCAAGGAACTGCGCGGTGTAGTCTGCCGAAGACCAGCCTGAGACGCGTGATCCGCCACCATAGTGATCTGGCTCATTGCCCACTGGAGTGAAGCATGTCAGCGAGTGGATGTGGATGTGCGTAGGGAGGATGACAGACGTTCAAGAGAGCGAATCCGGTCCCAACCGAGATGCTCGATACCGGCGGCAAGCTCATCGCGGGCTATGGTGACTGTGTTGTTGCCCAGGTTCGAGCTCACGACAATCTTCGACGAGTTGGGCCAAACGTTCAAAGCCTCGTACAGTGCGGGTCCACTACGATCAGTCAGTCTTCAAGAATCAAAAGTGATAGATGAGTTGCGCACAACGTAG
Source organism: Peniophora sp. CBMAI 1063 (assembly GCA_900536885.1). Taxonomy (NCBI): domain Eukaryota; kingdom Fungi; phylum Basidiomycota; class Agaricomycetes; order Russulales; family Peniophoraceae; genus Peniophora; species Peniophora sp. CBMAI 1063. Next base: position 9,262 of record UWZB01000148.1, read on the forward strand.
TCGTATAGATGCCACCAGTCTATGAGATGGGGTCAGTGAGCTATAGCAAAGCGACTATAACACGCGCTATACACACCGCACTCTCATCCAGGACCACAATCTCCGTCTGGTTAGGGTCGAACTTGGAACTGTCACTAGGAGGAGACGCGTCAGTGTCTACACCAGAGTCCATGCAACGTATGAGTGGACGTACATGGTGATACCGCCAGGCCGCACATCGGGACCTTGTCCCGTTCGGTCCTCCAAATTCGCCATCAACGCACGCGTCAGATTGTTCGGAGAGCTCGCATTGCCGGTGAAGGAGTCGAGGTACGCGATCTCAATGGAGAACGAGACCAGGGCTGGGTCAAGCGTACGCGAGACGTCTGACGGTGGAGAGGAAGGGACGTCGATAGTGACGTTCTGCGCGGCGCATAACACCGCGAGAGCGAGCAAAGACGCGACTGGCAAGGCCATCTTCAACGTTTACTCCGGGTGTGCCAGACAACATGTCCTCTATATATTCGCCGGCCAACGAGCGGTCACCATGACCAGCGAAGTGAACCATCCGGGCCGCCGTATGACGCACAGGCAGCAGACCCAGCGCGTTGCTCACAGATCGAGGTACCGAACGTGAATCCCGTGCTCACATGTTCAGTGCATGTGTCCGGAAAAGCGATTTTGAGATCTTCGCGAATATGCGGCGGAGTTTCCGCTGTATGTGCAAGAAGCCGCGGGGTTACCGGGCTAGAGGACCATGCAAGGTTATTTCTCAGTACCAGTGATGGTGGTTGTGGTGGAGGTTTAACCTTGTGCTTTTGCGCCGCCGCCGCAGAAAAGCCTCTCGGCGGCACGCGTTGTGGCGGCGACACCGTCCCAACGCTCACAGACGTCGAGGACCTTAGGGCTCCTAGTAGCGCTGCACTCACAGGTAGTCCTTGGCACCTCCGGGCTCGCAGCCACTCCTGCCCATGTTCGAGCTTAGCCGTCTGCAGCGTGTGGCGAACCCTCGGAGCTTCGGGCCGATATCCGCTGATATTCTGATGCAATTTTCTGCGGTTTGACGCCTTGACTGTCGACGACCACCAACTGCGTACGTGACGGCCAGAAAACCCGCTTGCCTCTTCCATACAGTGCCACATTATTTTGGCGTAGGTAGAGCTGGAGAAACTCGTGCTTAGATAGCCTGCCGCCCAGCCGTGGGGGTCAAGGGTTTGATAATCGGGTTTCAATCAGAATGCGGGATAAAGAATCCCCTTATTGATCCGTGACGTCACTTGATGCGCAGGCCGCCCACGGCGCGCGCTCGCAGACGACCCTTGCTCTTGACCACCACAACGCCGCTCTGCGACAGGCTATCGCGGCGGCATGTTAAAGAGAACCCATACACCTTCTCCCTCTTGTGGAGCCCCCTCTCTATTATTCTCGCTCAATTTGGTCTTGCCCTCAACTTCCAGATCAGTAAGGAATAGATTGTGTTGGGTACCTTCGTCTGCTGCATGCTTCAAGATACTCGCCTGCCAAGCCTTCTGTAAACCATGTGTGCTTTCCGCAGCTGGTCAATTGGCTCTCTATCTCGATAGTCGTTAGAGGCACATGAACTGGGACACCGTCATGTGGTCAATTACTGGAAAGCTAGGCGCATGAAGGAGGGTATGGCTCTTCAAACTCACACATACTCGACACCGTTTAGCTTGCACGCAACGGTTCATCCCTTTCACTCCACCCGATTATGTTCCATCAATGTTCATATTCGATTAGTTTCTGATCATTCTGATCATCTTCGGTCGCTGTTCATACCTGATTACATTCAATTTGTAGATCACGTTCTATCATCCTGAACAGGTTCAGTCAGTGTTCATATTCAATTGCGATCGGATCATCCTGATTATATGCAGCCACTGTTCATATCTAATCACATTCAGTTCACGCAGATCATGTTCTATTCATACTCAACCTGTTCACGCAGTACTCATACTCAATCGCATTCTGATCATCTTGAACGCATTCATTGGCCATTCATGCCTGTTCACGTTCTGATTATCTCAGGTATGTTCAATCAACGTTCATGCTGGATTACTTCAGATCATCGTGATCATATTGAATGACCATTCATGCCTGTTCACGTTTGAATCATCCTGAGCACGTTCAATCAGTGCTCGTACTCAACCAATGATCATGTTTGCTCGGGTTCTGATCATGTCCATTCTATTCAAATCATGGAATCATTTTCAGCACTCAGTTCTGTTCAGAACTTCATTCATTCAACAGAAACACCGTACAGTGCGTGACTATGCCTCAGGAAACCCCCCCACCCCGTCATACCCAGCTAATCGTCGAATGATGATCCAACGACAGCTCACGAGATCAAGCCGCTGTGCTCACCAAATTGCAGCTAACGAGCTGTTCGATGGGGCTTGTAGAGGCTCAGCATTCGCAGGATTGGTACGAAATTGGACAAGATTCGGCCAGACCAGCATGTAGTGAGGTTAAGGTACACAAATACATCATAATGGGCTACAGTGCGAACGAAATCAAGTACTATAGGCAGCAGGTCTTGCGATTTGGATGAGAAGGGGTCGGCGGAGTTGTGAGAGGAAGAGGCGAGGCCATCGAGTTCCATTATTACGGGTAGGGGAACAATGACGGCCCATTGCTGGCTCTCGATGAGCGCACGTACGCGCTCTTGAGTGGCGAGAAAAACGTCCATGTCAAGCACGAGTGTTGTGCAGCCCGGTGAGCGGCGGAGTGTGGGCACCTTGTGACGGGTATGCCTGCGGGGTGAAGACTGAGACAGCGCGGCGGCTGGTCGGAGAAGGGGGCGCAAGTAGCGTTGGCGCGCCTGAAAGCGGAGACTCGTATTAGCATCGCGTTTGGATCGATGGAAAGAGAAAAAATGTACCTTAAGCGCGCGAACCTCCTTAGGAGCGCTCTCATCATCCTCACTATCCTCCTCGATAACATCATCCTCATCAACCTCCATCGGATCCGCACCCCTGACGCGAGACCTCCTCGCCTCCTCTTCCTCCCGCTCTCTCCCCTCCTTCTCAGTCCACGCCACAACTTTCTCGCGCAATACACCGTCGATGGCCCACTCCTTCCCGCCCCTCCACTCGAAGCCAGGTACGAGCCTCGCGACAGCCGTGCGCCAGCCCATACGGCGCGAGCCCACCGCCTGATGCCGAGCTCTTCCTCTTCTTCACTGCCCTCCTCCTCGACGCGTTCCTTGTCAGTCTCGAGTTCTGCGCCCTCGCGTTCATCGAGAACTTCCATCTTGCGCGAGACACCCTCTTCTGCCTTCCAGAAGCCCTTCTCGAGAAGATTGCGGCCGGGTCATACCAGACCACGCAAACACCAGTCCTCCGGCAACGCGCCACACCTCGCGAGGCGCTCGCTAGAACCATCCTCACACTTGAGGGTGTGCGATGGCGCGCGCTCGAGCAGTACGTGTGCTGCCTCGGACTTCGCGAGGACAGCGAGGAGCGTGAACAGGATCGCTGCATATGCTGGCGGTGCAGAGTGTCCGTCACGCGCAGGAACTGGATGCGAAACGGCATGTGCGAACACGGTGAACGCGAGCTGGCACGCGAGCGTGAAGGCCGCGGGAAGCTCGCCGTCGCCCGAGTTAATTGACGCCTCGGAGAGCGCGGAGCTCGGCTCGCCAATGTTCATGCTGTCGTCATTGCGGGCACGAGCACTCATCGCCCACTCGTGGCTCTCGGAGTGTTGGTGCAAAGGCGTCGCGTTCGACGGCGGAGAGCAAAGTGCCGTGAAGACGGACGAAGAGGTCGGATGCGGTGGCGTCTGCCTGCGCACGACGAGCTTGTGCGGCGCCAGATCAAATCATGAGCGCAGACTCTCAAGAAGTCGTAAACGTGTTCGTCGCGATCAAGCTGTAAACCATGTGGGCAGAACATTAGCGCCCAACGTTCCCATTTCCAGCGCGAGGAGACAACAAGGGAAAGAGCACATACCTCTTGGTGGAGTGATATACAGCGCGCAGTTCCACACCCTTCGCCTCGGGAGGCAGCAGCCCGAGACGATAATGCAATTTGCCGTTTCTGGGCGCATCCGCCACACCCGCGCCGTATCACGCCCAGGCCGCCGCGCGCCACCTTTCCTTCTCTGGCTCGAGCTCAAAGTTGCGCGCCGCGACTATGCCCACACGGTGACACTCGGGCTGCGAGAGTTGTCGATCCGCGCCGGTCCGGCTGGGACATCGCTCCACCCGCCTGAGCCTGCTGCGCCGGAAGTGCTCGTCGGCGTCATCGCCACGGCTTAGTGCGAGCGTCGAAGGTAAGGATGCGGGGCCTGCGCATACAGTGCCGAAAAGGAACGCATGACTGCCATCGCGATTCGGTACCCGGCTGGTCGTCCGGGGCTGAGAGCCACACAGCACGTGCTCGTCGTACGGATGATTTGAGAATATAGCTTGAGCATCGGTACAAGACGTTGTGCTGGACATCGGACCCTGGTTGTCGCAGTGAGCGTCGAAGAGCTAGCACCGTTGATGGAGTGACTCTACAGTTATTGGTGAGCCACAACGCATAAACCATATGCAACGTCCTTCTAGTCACCGTGAGCAGGAACAGCGAGCGCAGCACCCGAACGGCCAGTCGTGAAAGCACGCCCCAAGGCAATCGTGCCGTAGTGCCGATAAAGGCACGCCGACGCGCGAAGCCGAAGCCTGGCGAAGATATCGTAAGAGGGAGCAGTGTATGTGTAGATACTGTGAGGAGAAGGCGAGAGGGGAAGGTTGAAAGAAGAAGACGCCAACACGGTAGAGACTACAAGCGAAAGTGGTGGCGGGAATGCAAGTCACGTCCGGTCCGGCGCCGAGGCTTCGTGTATGCGTTGGCCACGCGTCTTCTTTCTTTACCACCACCATCATTTGCGCGAATACATCCTTGCCGTTCGCTCAATGCGCGCTGTAGACGCCCTCGGTGTCTATCAACCCTGGCCCATCATCTCGTCGCATGGGCATAGCCCTCAAAGTTGGCGCGCCTCATCGCCTTCCCCCTTCCTGTGTCACAGCTCCTACAACTTGGCATCCTCCCGCCGCGTGCATCTGTACCTGGATTTGCCTTCATGGTGCTCGCTGTTATGCACAGTATATTGCGTATCTTAAGTCCTTGTCTTGTACTCGTAATGCAGCTTTATCGAATGCGGCTTCATCGTGCATTGACCGTCGCGCTTATTCGCACCTTCGACATCCCTGGAGCTAGACTCTCTCTGATATGCTCCGACCCCAGCGCGTGCGATTGCGTTCTAATTGCGCGCTAGTGTGAGTTCCCCAAGATATCAACTGTTTCAGATTGAGTGCACAGTTGATGACCAGTTTGGGTTCCTCATGAGCGCTCCTGTCGCGGTCCCGTACGCTCCTGCGCGCTAGGTAAAGTCATGTGAACCATGTTCGAATGTTTGAGACGCCCTACGCTAACCTGACTTACCTGACTTTGCTATATCCGCCCATCTGCGCCCGCCAATCTCGGTATGAAGCGAGCTTTCGAGAGTCCTGGACGGCGACGCGAAGACAGCCATAACCAGCTCTCCCCCTCTAAGCGACTTCGATCCAACCTGGGAGGCTCTGGGGCTTCAACCTTCACGAGTTCTACCGCGCTTCGTTTGGCGAAAAGCACGCTCACATTCTGTCACGCCAAGAATGTACACAGTCCTCTTCTCAGGCATGCACAGGAATTCAAGACGAACAGCCCGCGAGAGCACCGCGGTACCGGTGGAAAGTCTACGATGGACTCATGCGTGCTGGGAAGTTTAGGCCCGGAAAGAATTGCCCGCGCCTTCCAGCATCCTTTTGGCGGCGTCGCTCTTCAGGAAGCATCTCGTGAAGGTAAGTCTTGAACAGAGTTGAGATGATCAATTTCTAATTCTACATCACAGATCCGAAGCACGAAGACAGCGATCTGAGCGTCAGTGACCACAACGAGTCGGCCTCCGTGCTTGAGCCTCTTAATAAAGGACTATCAGTATTGCATGAGACGGGGAAGCGGATAAGGAACACGTTCGCCGTGAGTACTGATATCTCGTTTGAGCGGCAGATCTAATAGGCGTGCATGCTTAGGACTTTCCTATCCTGAGATGGGCCCTTCTTTGGCGCGATATATTTTTGAACGAGGTCGTCAGGTTGGATGGGCGGGCCGAAGCACTGGACTTGACAAGCTGCCCGGGCTGCAATGAAGCAGGCTTCCCTGAATACCGCTGTGAGGATTGTCGGGGAGTGAACCTTTGTGCGACATGCATCAAACATTGGCATCGCTATAACCCGCTACACAACATTGAAGTAAGATATTAACTCGTCAATATCTATTGGATCTCCATCTCACGAGAGTGACAGCGGTACGATGGCTCGTTTTATCGGAGGGTGACGGCGGCAGACCTCGGCATACGGATTCAACTCCTGCATCCAGCCGGCGAAACTTGTGCGTTTCGCGCAGTCCATCAGATCGAAGACTTCACGGTAATCCATACGAACGGGATACATCACGTCCCTGTGGACTTCTGCGGCTGTGAGAGAGGCGCAGCAGTACCTTACCACATCCAGCTCATACGCTTTTGTTTCTGGCCTGCGACGTGCGTTAATCCGCAGACGGCTACGACACATGAGGCACTTGATCAATTCACACGACTGTCGCTCCTTGGACGACTGAATGTGTACGATTATTATCGAGCTTTAGAGGCGGCGTCAGATGGTGCCGGTATCTTTGACATTGCCGTATGAGTCTGTCGCACCTTCAAACTTGCAGGCATTGACTAGTTTGGCACGCAGAATGTCCGTCAACAGCTGGCAACATGCGTACGACAATTTCGGCATGTTCTCATGTTCAAAAGATCGGGCCGAGGTCACGAACCGGGCGGAATTGGCGCCACTCGTTGGGGTGCTTGCGCAGTGCGCTGCCCGGCTTGCCCGGATTTCGACCTGAATGTTCCGCTAGACTGGGCTGCAAGCCCCTTCCGGTCAGTACTCTGCAATATACTTGCCAAGATCCGTATAATGACTAGTATCATTCAGTTGGCTTTACAGGGTGATCCTGTTGCTAGATGCCAACTTTCGACTGAGTAATAAGTTGACTCGCTCTAAAGACTGGATGGACCCGAACCTTACCGATGGTCGCGCGTACATGGCGCCACGCAAGGAGTACGCAGAGTACATTACGAGGACAGAGAAACAAGACATACCTGAACCTGTGAGGTGCATTCGTCGGAACTTTCACGCTGTTACTGACACGAGGTCGCAGCCAAATGATTGCTCTAGATTCGGTGCTCTCGTCATGGCTAATATAAAGGGCGGTAAAGGACTAAGGACTACAGGCATAGCGGGTTGCTTTTGCGCGCGCCACGAAGTCGTGCAAGCCTTAGGTCTAGCTACGTTGAAGAAAGGAGAGCGGTATGTCTATACGGCCACCTTGCCATGATCATCGGTGAACTCACATTAGATCAGTTACAGTACCATGGATTGGGTGTTCTGCGGCGCACTATCGTTTCTCCGCTGCGCGGAGGTCACCGTTTGCTACGACATCGCTTGCCAGTGGAGTAAACGACTCCACGAGCGGATTAACAAGATGTCGTCCAACGAGGCCGTATTCCCAGGCGCCATACGGTTTCTTCAACACCATGTCGACAAGACTATCACATACGTCGTTCCCAAATTCCATCTCTACGCCCACAAGATGTTTTGCCAACTGCGATATGCTTTGGGTTTGTTGTTCGGAGTTGGTATAACCGATGGCGAAGGCGCCGAGCGTGTATGGTCCGGTGCGAATCCCGCGGCTTCTAGCTTGCGCGAGATGGGTGCGGGCGGTATGAGTGACACTATGGACGATATGTGCAGCTCATGGAACTGGAGAAAAGTCTGCGGAATAGGTGAGCGGTGACAAGGAAGCCGAGAGAGGAGTGAATAACTAATGAGTACATTTAGCCAATCTCCTCTGCGAGCGTATGGCGCGTGCATTGGACGATGGGGCTCGGCAAACGGCGATCTTTACACAATTCACCGAGGCCATTGAGACAGATGATCCTCAGAGATTGGCCGACGAGCGAGCTGCTATCAGGACCTGGGATCAAGATCCTGAGAAGAAGGCCGGCGCCCCTTGTCCATATTTCGTTGAGAAAACACGTACAGTGTGATTCAATCTTCTGCTGCATTCGTCTACTCAGCGAACTCTAGATTTGACGGTTGCGGAGATCAAATTGCAGGCTGAACTGGATCAGGGCTCTTCTCGCTCTGCTGCCTCGCTGGAAGTCGAGGAACAGGCTGTGCTTACCACATTCCTTGCACGTGGACTCGAGATCGAAGGGGATAGGTGCGCACTCTGGATCATAATCACTTTGCTTTGTCTGATATATCTGCGAAGGGCACGCTTCTACAAGAAACACAAGCCCAGTGGAGGGACTGTCGAACAATCGACGGCTAGGACGAGGGCTTTAGGCATGATCCTGCAAGAACTCTTGGTTTTTCGAAGGCAGCAAGAGTTGTATATGCCCGAAGTCTACTCGGCACTCACCTTGGATGAACGCGATCCAGATCGCCAGGCAGCCTTATCTGTCAATCTATATCTGCCATCAAACTTTGCGAACCAGGACGAGACCACGGTGCCCGCTGCAGTGCGCTCATTGGAAATTCAGCTCAGATGGGCGGCGATGGCGGACGAGCTCGACAACTTGCGACAACAATTGCGCCTCAAGGGTTGCCTGAACAAGTTCAAACTGGCACAGATCACCGGGCAACACAACAACACCCGCGCTCGGGAGACTCAAGATATTGTTCTCGACAATGTTGAGAAAGCGGCAAAGGCATATCGACGGCACCGTGAGGCCTACCTCGCATTGATGGGGAAGGGTGCTTGGGAGGATACAATGAAGCCGTTGCGCGACATTGACTGTCATGGTTTGGGTGACCGGTTGCTCGAGCAGATAGAGAACATGACCGAAGAAAACATCCAACAGTTTTTAGCAGGGAAGCGTGGCGCAGACTCGTCGGGAGAGACCCGTTACGAGTTACCTTGGATCTGGTATAGTGAATCGGAGGAATTTGGGCTTCAGGTAACTGACGGTGAGCTGTCCAAATCATACTCTAATGATCGCACTCACAGCTAACCTCCATTTAGAACTGATGGTGGAATGGTGCAAGAGCCGCGCTCGGGCACAGCACTGGGTACAGGAGGTCCGTCTTCTCGATGAAGAGATGCGGCGTATTGTCGAGTTCAGCGAGAACATGGCGAGGATCTGGGATACGCGATGCAAACCGCAAGGCAGGATGGACTTCGGCGAAGAGCATGCGTACGCGTCTGACAAGGGCTGGGAAGATGGAGCGCGAGCGTATGCTTCCAAACAGGCGTGGATTCGGCGTTCCCAGGCTTCCAAGTGGCGGGAACAATGTCAAGAGCTTCGAGCGGACGCCCAACGGTTTATTGCCGTCCACACTACCGAGGGCTTGTCCATAGGGCCTTGCCAGATCATGACAGGCTACGACAAGAGCGCATTCCATACCACAGGGGGCGAGGGACCGCAGCAAACCTCAACATCGGGCAATACACAGGTTGACCGAGGCATGTCCCCGAGCGCACAACCCACATCTGACACAGACGCAGAGATGGAAGACCGGTGTAGCGTGCGGGAGAAGGCAACACTGGGACTAAGGATATACAGGAGTTGAAGAATAGGAGTAGATGGCGGACTTATTCAGTACGGTAATCCAAGCTCTTCAGTGCCTTCGATTGTGAGCATACACGGAAAGAAGTAGGGTTTCAATCGGCCTTCCTGGCCCATCGGATGAAGATATCTCATCGGAAATGTGCATATAAGACCAATATATCAGATGCAGGAGTGAATAGGTAGTCGGTACCGGAGGCCATAGAGGTCGCGCGCAAGATGCGCAAGTCGCTTCTCGCGACTCGGCGTTGACCGGAACGGGAGACCGGCGACCCGTTCAGCGGCGAGCGTTGGTTAGACCCGTACCACGACGTGCCTTCCCGACCATGGGCATCTACAGCCCAACGAGTGGTGGGCTCCTTGTCTGGAGCAGTCGCAAGGCTGCGTAAGGACATCTTGCTCGTTATACCCCTCGCATCAACTCTGGGATATTTCACCTCCAAGTCCTGCGCCCGCGGCGATGCTCTTGTGCTCCATCTCGCTCCCTTCTGACCATCTTCACCCTCTTTTGTAACGCGTGCACTCTCTGGCGGTCTCTCATTACTACTGGCTTTACCGCTCGTGGATACGCTGCATCCGGCGCTCCAAGAACTCAACAACTCAACAACCTGGGACTCCATTCATTTCGCCTGTGGCTACGAACGTTCTGGATCTTCAGTAAGTACCGCATTTCACTGATAGGGTCCTGTACGCTGACTGCAGGTCTAGTGAGAGTCGCTGGTGCGACCGCGACCCGATATCTGCGGACGCTTCAGCTGCGCCGTTACCTTGGACTTCCGGTACTGACCCGATGTCTCTCGATCTCACGCGGTACGTTGTGCATACTCCCTGGTCTCGGGGTATGGAACTGAACTCGATTGCAGAAGTGTGTTTCTCGCCGGGCGGCAATATGGGCATACCTGCGAGGTCAAGGCGAGTCGCAGCGTGCCCTTCGTCCGTTGCTTGCGCTGACGTGACGCATCTCATAGCCCCCCAGCTTCTGGCGGATGTCGCTTGCACCGAACTGTGCCTCCTATCGATTCATGCCGCATGAGAACTTCAAGGCAAGTCGCAGCTTTACCTTTCGTCTGTCGCTTGAGCTAACGCCATGTATGTGCTAGCTTTCGTCTTCTGACCTTCTTTACGCACCCACCAGATATTGCCGTGCCGACTCCAAGCTTGCTCGACATCACACGGTACGTAGGCCATACTCTATCGTCTCGGGACGTGCCTCTGAACTCAATAACAGAGGCGAATCTCTCGTTCGGGCAGCAATATTGTCGTTCTGACTTGGTCAAGGCGAGCCGTGATATACTCTTCTCCGTTGCCTGCGCTGACACGACGCATCGTGCAGCTCCTCTTTCAGCTCATGGTAGATATCGCCTGAATCATAGTGTGCGCCTCGTCCCCCCCATGTCTGAGGTTCCCCGAGCGAGCGCTTTGCTTTGCAATATCGCCGACAGCAATCCTGGATCCTCGACGCCGCGACATTATTCACGATCAAGATGGGAGGGGAAATGTTCGAAGGGGAAGTTGATCAGGGGGAGGGGTACTGCTTGTACGTTCTCTTCATCCATACTCTATGCACACGAAGCAAGATGCTGATCGAGTAAGGCAGACACAGGGCGTCGCAGCCGCATGCTCTATCTCAGATATTGTCGTCATGATCGGCCGATGTCCGTTCTGGCGCTTGTCTGGCCGATGAGAGCGCGAGAGAGCGCCGAGGACCATCGAAGGCCTGCGCGCTTCGCCGGCCCTGGTACCGGTACTGGGACGTCGGCAGGATGCGGCGTCTATGAGCGACTCGGGCCCGTTCATACCCCGCGCCTCGCGGTGGGCCGACAGGAAGATGTGCCGGTGTTTATCCCAAAAAGGTCAGGACCATTCTTGATTTCTGTATGATTGTACTCGTCGCTGATATTCTCACCAAGAGTCGTGTTACTGGCGCGAGATCCAGAGCTGTCCGCTCAGGCACGAGGTCACGTACGCCGTCAAGTGCGGAGTACACAGCAAACCTCCGTCCGGTCTCCGCCCAGAGGCCAGGATACTCGCTCCCGAACGATCGTGGTCTGTGTGGCCAGTGCCGAGCCCAGGTAGCGAAATGGAGACCGCGAACGGTGCACCAGAGCGAGCGGTACCGCATCTTCCAGAAGGCGCACTGGACGCGGGAGAGTCGTACGTGCTCGCGCCAACGGGCGCATCAAGAAGCACAACCCCTGTCTCCGTTTCAGTTACGATAGCTGGTGTTCGTGGTGACCGTGCGCATCCTAGATATGTACTCCTTCTCCTACCTTGCTATACAATGTCCTTGGTTCACGGTCGGGAATCCTGTGCGCTCTTGCTTGCTCTGGTCAGGTATAGTATTGCAGTCGCGACCTCGGCGCACGACGACGCTGCACGATGACGACCAACGGTAAGCCCGTTCTGCGCGTCTAATCGTATACACCCCAGATCTAAGATCCAGATAGTACACGCGTAACTGCGCGCGCCCGACGTTCACTAGTACGCGGAGCACACAGCCATTGCAGGTCGCCGTCGTACTCAGCGAATGAAAGGGTCGATTCCAAGTACCCGTTTCGTCGTTTTGACAGCGTCTTTCCCATGAGGCTCAGCCACATCGTTGTCCCTGACACGATTGAATGGATGTAATTTGTCGTCTGCTTATGGGGTACTGACCTTTCCTGAGTCGAGGCTCCGCGGATCTATGTGAAGTACGCGATATTCACAGACTGCTCTTTCCAATCAGACTGACACAGCCCTTTCCTAGCATACCAGATTACGATTTTGGGTTTGCCACCTGGTAACGCGTGGAGTTGACGGAGCAGGTGCGAAATCCCCTCGCGTATGACCTAATTCGTGGTGTTTAACCTCAAAACTCATTGTAGGCCAAAGCGACGCGGGTCACGTTTTTTTGTCTTCCGGTCCTCGCGCTCAGTCGCGAGTCGTCGCGAGTCCTTGCCTCGCACCATCGCCTTCCTCGCGTTCTGTGCATCGAGTTGGCGCCGCAAACATTCGTTTAAAGCCCCGCTCTTTGACAAGCGCTGCGATGGCATCGCAAGTAACAGACTCCACGATCTCGCCGGACCCGAGGACCGCAGGTGCGCCGAGGATACGCGCCGTTTCGCCCTCGTACCGCTTTCGCTGACTTGTGTCATAGGCGCACCCCGTAAGATTCGCAAGTTTACGGAGCAAGTGAGCCGAGGCTCACCGCGCCCGCGCCCACGTTCGAGGTCGGCGAGCGGCGGTCCTGCCTTGCAGGACGGCGACGCGGTCAACGACACCAACGTCCATTCAGGCATACTAGCCACACTCTCGCTCGTTATCCAATTCTTCAAAAAGCTGCCTGGCCGCATCTGGTCCTGGCTGCGCCTGTAGGCCACCGAGACTCCTCGCAAAGACATCCTTAATCTCTCCTCGCATCTCCTCGTCGCCGCATCTGGCCGTCGAACTGTCCATACTCCGCTCTTCGTCTTCATCGCACATCGGAAACTACCGCTTGCATGATGACACTGCTTTCTTGGAAATGTTTTCTTGCTCTTGAACGAATACTGTTACCTGATTCACGCACTTCTTGATGTAACCATACGACAATCGTCTGCTGCTTCCCACCTATCACTTGCACGCTATCACCACCATCACACATCTCACATCTCACGCTGCATCGCTTTGTCGAAGTTTCGGTGTACTTCTTGCATAATACCCTAATCCTCGCATCCCTAATGACTGTCACGATCCGTGTCTTGGCCAAGCACAACATACAAGCACAACATACAACTTGCATTCGCATAGACAACCGAGCGTGAACTGCGTGACTATCCACAAGCTCCGCAAACGCGATACCGTACGTGTAACTACTAAAGTCTTTCTGCAGGTGTGGAATGAGTGGCAAGGGTCGTACGTAGCGACATTCGTGCGTCGACGATTAGCCCAGTCGGAAGGAGGGAGTGGTTCGTCTTGGTATGGGTATATCTACCACGGTCATAGATACCGCACAGTGTCACACGTACTCTATTTCTCTCGATTTCGTCCGTCTCAGCCTTAGCGCGAGCTTCATCGTCCGACTTCTCGTCGCGAGCGGCCAACGTAACGTCCCTATCACTTGCCTGTTCTCAGTCAGCATTCGACATTACCCATCCAACAAGTGACACCGGGTCAGCAAAGATGAGAAGCACACAGACCCCATGCTGAATCGGCGTGAATGCGCGGGACGGCTGTTCCAACGGTACGAGTCGTATCAACGTCTTCACACGCGGGAGGCTGATGCGCCCAGCCCTCACTTGAAGCGCGTGGTCCCCTAAGTCCGGGCGTTGAAAGGCCAAGGTAACAAGCTCCCGAATCCAATAGCGCCAGAGCGAGTAGGCCTGAAGTATCGAAGGATATGGAACGCGAAGAAGGTACGAGTCCGCACAACCTTTCAAGGCCTGGTCGCCGACGGAGCTGTAAGGTCTTTAGTGAGTGCTTCCGATGCGGCGGCACTGAATAGTACAGATCAGTTGTGATGCCAACGACATTCCCGAGGAAGATGACATAGAGAGGGACTTGCGTATGATGTAGGCCACTGCGGACAAGCCGGTGAAAGCAGACGAGTTCGTCGGGTACAGGGACGTCATCGATATTGAGCATGTCGGCGCCAACATTGCTTCTATGAACAATATGCCAGGTGCCAATATTGTAGCAGAAGGACTGCACTGAATGTGCTTTGGAAAGGGTGAACCTAAGCAGACTCGCGACGTACGAGGTAAAGTATACTTCATGGAAGTCAGGGACAAGCCGCTCGCCACGGAACGTTATTATTGGGTTCAAGGTCCTAGGATACTAGTTCCGGAGAGAACCGAGGAACCGAACCTGTAACCGGTCCTCACACGTGGAAAGCTTGCGTCTAGCCGCGCCTCTTCCACGAAGAGCGGCCTTGTATACTTACTGACACTGCAGTACACTGCCTCATGACAATAAGAAGGTACTAATTCTTTTGCTGGGGACGTGACTGCAGGAGGGTACATCACTGCATCATCAGGGTTGCGAGGATGTCACTCTGCCGAATTTAGGGGCAAACGCTCGAGCGCTCAAGCGCTCCTGAGCGCTCCTATGCTTGTACTTAGCTCTCCCGCCCAACTTGAAGGTGTTACCACTCCATGGCTCACCACCCCGTGTGCCAAACCCCATCTCGACTGTCAACGCGGTCTTCTTCACAGTTTCAAAGCGGGTCGCCACTCGCGAACATTTCTTCAGCAAGGTGATTCGTGCTTCCTTCCGCCAACTGACAATAACGCTCAAACAACGTTCACCAGGCCTCTCGTTCGTGCCACTCACCCAACTTCCCCCCTTCACCTCTACGAAGCTCTTGCTGGAGACGGTTTGCAACCTAGCTTATCTCTCGGCCAATGCGCCACCACACCCGAAGATCGAGAGGGAGCGGCTCTCCTTCGGGCTCTCCAAGTTGCGTACACCACAAGGTTGGCGGCCTTTCTTCGCACTTCTGCCACAAGCTTATTCATTGCACAGATGCCACCTCGCAGCCTCTACATTGTCTCACAACCACCCTGATCCAGCTCTGTACACGCCTTTGCCGCTGCCTTCGCCGTCGCCTTCGCCATCGCCGTCGCCGTCGCCTTCGCCTTCACCTTCGCCATCACCATCACCATCACCATCACCATCGCCTTTGCCATCGACTTCTACTTCGTCCTCGTCCTCGTCCTCGTCCTTGTTCTTGTCCTTGTTCTCGTCCTCGTCCTCGTCCACTCTCTCTCTCTCACCGCCTTCATCACTATCTTCGGGGATCTCACACGGCCACGCCCATCACTCGTACCCATCGTCGGACGGTAAACATGACGACTGGCGCCCCGAAACCTCAAAGACAATACGGATAGCACCAGATACGTATGTCAACGTATCCTATGCCGTCAGCATGTACCGGCGCTGACGTTTGTATAGCAAATCATCGCATGTTTCTCCCAAGACGCAGAGCTCCTTGACGTCTTCGAGTCTCGGCAAGCGCTCGCGAATACCAGAAACGCACCTAGGTCCTAATGGCGAAGACTCTTGCGAGGAATATCCTTATGACCACGTGAACTGCCAAATCTACAAGGTCCGGGAGGTCAATGGGCCCGGGAGCGCGAAGGTGTATTTCAATCGAGCGCTGGTCAAACTTGAGATCGTCAAGGTTGGCGTTAAGGTCGACAAGAAGGAATACCTCAAACACGCGGAGCCTGACCCACATGACGAATCATATTGGCACTGCACCTACCAGAAGATAGCGAACGACGAGCCAATCAGATGTGGCTATCGGTCAAAAAGACACCTCGTCAAGCGTCATGTGGAAGGCAGGCACTTGAAATTCAAGTACGTAGGCTCCCTCCATGCGAAGGGTAGTTCTGACTGTTCTCTAGGCGCTTTCAGTGCAGCTGGTGCAAGAGGTAGGTGCCTCCCCCACTCTCCTACTCCTGTCATGTTCCTGAGGGTCCCAGAAAATTTAGTCAACGCGTCAACGCAGAGAGCTGCCACATTAACGTACAGTGAGCGTCTCCACCTGGTCCATCGCCATTCACTCATGAGGTTGTCTTATAGCACGGGAGAGAGTCCTCATGCATGTCTCTACTGCGACTTGCACTTCAAGGACCCGGCAAAGCTGAATAGGCATCTTGTGCGCGAACACGAAGAGGAAGCCCGTCTGAAACGTCAGCGACATGATGCGCTATGACCATCTTCTCGTTTGAGTGGTCGCGCTCTCGGTACTTTATTGTCTCTTCGCCACTTCCTTTCCCTCCACTGTCTGCACGTCTTCCACATTTTTCTTTCTACGCCTATCCTTCATATCGACTACAGTGAGCGAATACCGCGCCGAGGCCCGTTTGCTATCATCCACATATGTACCATCTATCTGCTGTCCCGTTCTCTTTGAAGAGCTGTACTCATCCATGTATCAACTACCCTACTGACCATGCAACGAAACATCCTACACGCCTATACGTCATTCACGCCATGCCCGGCGGCTAGCAAAACGGCTTCCTGCGGCACTGTCGCGATCGTTCAACTGGCTTCTGTGCGTACTCGTGCACGGTCCATGTACGGTCGTCAATAACCGCCAAGTAAGAGAGCAGTAGTAGGGCGGCAAATGAGTGATACCCAGTCGTGGGCGAAAAGAAAGATACCTGGAGGCTGAGATGGGTGGCTGAGGGTATTGCGAGGGATCAGCCGGTCATGGAGGGGAGAGAATCAACGTTAAGCATTGACCACGTAGCTAGGGTTACTGATTGGCGGTGCTAGAACCATCTGAGACAGTTTGAGACGCATATCTTCCGTTCATTCACTGGGCTTAAGTACAAGTTTCGAGGAAACGAGTGTGATGGCGTAGTAGTAGAAGGATGACGCCGCGTGGGATAATGCCGCTGCGGACGAGCGTGCGCGTCGCGCGATGGTGCATGACAGCCCTATCTCCTGCACCGATGGCATGTACTATCATACGTGTAAATCAATGTCAGGTACGCATATTCTGCTGCTACTCGAGCTTATCTGAAGATGTATTTCTTATTAGGGGGCTAATGGTGATTATATTGGGCAGTTGTCGGGCGGATGATGGTAGGGCAGGGAGAGTAGATGTCAACTCATGGTGTGGGTGCCACCGTATATTGAATGTGCGTCATCGGGAGCTCTAAAGCATACACATCTGTACTGACTGCGGTGCGTTTGGCTATGCAGATTGTTAGAGTAGAGAGGTGCTCCTAGGTCGAGATAAACCCCCTCTCGCAGAATCGAATATAGGCGCAATGTTTATGTACCATGCAGGCATGTTCGCAGTACCTTCGCGTTCTACCAGCGCGAAATTCTTGAGCGGCATTCTCCCCGGTGGAGCCTACGGCGATACTATGCGTGGGCATGGGGCGCGCAGAGGCCGCGTGAACGTTATGGCGTTGAAACCCTTCGTCATAAGAGCAGGAGCCTTGTGAGCTGGCCCGACGCCACGCAGCTATCTGCATCCCAGCGAGGCGAGAGGGCTTACGCTAGTCGAAGAAGAGTGGTCTATGGTCCTGGGCACTGTCCCTACCAGCGCGCTCGAGACTTATTTCCTGATATAGCTCTCGATGATCTGAATAGCATCAGATAGACATGCATCAGGGGGGAATCACAGCAATACCCAATACACGTTGAGGATCTGCGGCTGGCGCGCGGCGCCGTATGTACGCACAGGTTGAATCTGCTACTACGGCAGCCTCTAATCTGAATGTTCCCGTGCGTTCGGAATGCTCGCGCGTCTCCACGGTGGGTTTACCGCCTAGGTAACGTGCTTTAAGATTGGCACAAGAACGAGTAAGCTCAATTAGGTTCCACAGATACCAATGCGGCCAAGTTCAGGATTGGTGCGGCCAAGTTCAAGATAGGGGGCGTCTTCAGGATCAGCGTGCGACTGTTGCGGTAAGTTGGGCTTCCGATTGAAATGGCATCGACGCGGCTAAGTTATATCGGCCAATTGTAGCGCTACTTGCAGACTGCGGTATACATTCGCGCCGCTTAGCCCTGCCGAGGTTCGGGCGCGCTATTCCAGCACTTGGCTCCTCAATCATGACTCGAGACCCGCGAATACGTATAAAGAGCGAGTCGCAGCGTTCCAGTTTACGCCAGCACCATCCTCTTCCAGTTTGTTAACCCACTCAACGCCAACATGTCCGACACCAGCTTCGGGTCTCCCTCCTACACGGTGTGTGCCCCATACCTTATGCCACCTTGCCGCGCCTAATTGGCATTCATTCAGCCGAGCACACCTACGCTCGCGAGTCTGTCACTTGCTCGTATACGTTTGCGCCGCGCCGAACTTGACGCGGCTGTGGAAATACGCCGCCTTGAGCTTGAAGCGCTGGAGGCTCAGTTCGCCGAGGCTCACGCGACTTCAGCTGTTGCCCACGTGCTAGAAGAGGACGTTGCTCCCCTCACAGATGCGACAGCGCCCGTCACTGGCTCCGAAAGACAAGAGGTGTGTCCATCTAATGATTTCCCGTCATGAGGGTTCTGTCAAAGTCTTGCTAATTGCAGTTGCAAGGTCGGGAACATGGATATGGAAGCGTCGGAAGGGAGATCAAGAGACCCGCCCATCCGAGCTCGTACCGTACGTCGTGATAAAGCTGCATTGACGTCATCAGTCTTATCGGTGTTTAGTTGGACGCGTTCGGGGCGAGCCAGATGGGCGAACCCCGCACTGAAGACAATCCGGTTCGTCCAAGTTGTACAGTTTTGGATCGCGCTGATGTATACGGACTAGGGGGCAGATGACACCGTCGACGGTGTGCAAGGCGCGGAGGGACTTGAGCCCGCGATTGATACTGTGCGTTGATCGCTGCTCATCACCACTCATCGACTGATGCGAAGTGACCAGAACACTCACAGCCTGGTCGAATATAGTCATGGGTCGACTGATGCCCATAGCGAATCTTACACTGAGGTCAGCATTCGTCTACGGTACACATAGGGTGATCATTAACTATAACGCCAGCATGATGTAGCGCCAAGCGCCGCCGAAGAAGCTGCTGTAGTCACCGCGCACACTCCTGTCACGACGCTCGCGGAACCCCTTATCAATCAAAATGCTGTGATTGCCGGAACCGACGAGCCCACGTCACATCCCGAGAGCGACGACCAGCCGGAGGTTATCGAGGTACCCGACGAAGAGAGCGACGAAGAGAGCGATGTGGGCGCTGTTGCACGCGTAATGACGACGCGCGAATTCAACTCTCGCGTAGCATGCCTCGCTGGCATCACCTCAAACCTGCCGGGCGCCGGGTGGCTGACTTTTGCTTGCTTGATGATGGCTGTCCATCTGTTCGAGGGGATCCACGGGTTTCATGTACGTTCAACCCAAAGACTACCGTGAGTATGACTGTACTGACGACGGCTGTGTATAGTCTGGTCCAGTACGACTTCCTACAGGCGATGTGCGGAGCATATCGAAGTGGCAGTCAAGATCACATTTCACCGCTCTAGACCCGCCCAGCCGCGTGGAACGTGACTACGTTGCATTGGTCGCTCAGCTGTATATCAACATTCGCCGCATGAGCTTCCACGATGTCTCGCTCATGTACGGTCGCTACGGTCTCATTGGGCTTGCATACGGGATCATCCAGGCCTACTCCTTCCAGCCTTCGCAAGATCTACTGATCGTCGCAAACGATCTCGTGGACTTATTCAACTCCATTCGCGCCATACGCTCAGGTAGTGAGGTCACGGTGTTCTTCGATGTTGATGGTACCGTTGAAGATGCCTTGAAGGATGTCGACGCCGCGGCCGCGGCGTCCGCGTCGATGGCCCTCGAACGGCTCGCCAGTGCCATTTCTCGCATGCCTCCATCAGTACCGTCAAAGCGGCCTCGTAATCGGGATGAGGACGACAAAGACGGCGGTAGCGGAACTAGTGGTGATGGAGCGTCCCCGAAGCCCGCGAAAAGGGCTAAGGTGGAGGCCTGACCTTGGTCTCCTACGAAAACGCGCGCGCGGAAGGTTCAGGCGATACGAATGCTGGCGACGAGGCACAAGAGCTACATGGGTACATACAAATGATTGGATGTTGATTAAACCGCTTGAATATATACTGTGTTCCAATCGTACGTTTCTGTACATCTTTGGTGTGTCGGTATACAAGTTTGAGGACCGTGGACAAGTAACTTGAGGTACCGTCCGTCCAACCTCCGTTGTTCGGCTTAACGCCAAGTCAGTATGCACTTGTTCCTGGCTTTGCCGCCGTCCTGATGGGAGGCTAGTATGCTATTGGCTTCCTATTTGTACTGTACGATTCGCAAATGATGCTGCGATGATAGTGAACGGTCAAGATAGACACCTTCCTGATCATACTCGTCGTGTCCACACTCATCCGCCATGTTCTCGAGAGCGATCTTGTTGCTTCCGACATTCCTCTACTGCACGGTCATTTCCTGACCGTAATGACTCTCGATGTAGATAACTTCACCGCGATGATCGATCTTATCTTCGTTGTGCGATACAGGTTTAGTGCAATCCATGCCTCAGACGGACCGTGAATCCTGCGAAACTATCGTCTAACACGACGTGAAATGCATGCTGATTGGGATTGAAGTGGGTACGGAGGAGAGCATGAAGAAAGCTGTAGCTCACGGGAGAAGAGAGTAGCGACAGATAACGCTAGGGGGAAGGCCCCATGCATTATGCAATAGATGAAGTGGGGGTGTATTGTATTGCATGGCCAAACCAGAGGGACATCAAGAAGTGTTCATTAAATCTGGTGCTCGAGATAATCCGCAGGAATACCTCGCGAAAGTCCGGCAATCAGGTCTTTCACCCCCGGTTCCTTCAAGCGCGCATCGACAAGACTGAATAGAAGGCACACTTTCTTATGTTCGCCCTTCCAGCCCCTGCGAGATTTCAGTCAACGATTCTTGTCATTAGGCGTGGCGGCTCACCTCCGCTGGCAATCCGCGTTGCAGTAGGTCGGGCGTTTGCACCCTGAGCACAGCCCATGGCCAGATGCACACGTCAAATCAGTGTTACAGACACAACACGAGTCTCGGGACCTAGGCCAGATCCTGGACGCTGGTCGCAATGCGTGCAGTTGATGTAGGGAAAGCGCGGATGCTACGTTGGGTGCACTCTGTCCAGTCGAAGCTAGACGATCTGCATAAGCAGATTGAGCCTGTATGCCCTCGCATGGGCGTGAAATCTGTTCAGCTATGTCGAGGAGGGATATGGACTCGAGTTCCATCGAGTTGCGCGGCGACAAATCCAGATGCTCGTATAGCAAAGAGAGCAGGCCGGATGAGTAAGGGGTTCGCAACTGGCGGTAAAAAGACCCGGCCTGCTGATTGCTCACTCTGGTAGCATGTTAGCGTGCTTGACCCAAGACGGTTATGACAGAAAGACGCACAGGCAATGCGTGAAGATGTTATACAGCTGAGTCGATACAAAGTGTCGGACCTCGTCGTCTTCAGCACAAAGCATAGCGGGTCCGGTGAAACAACGCGTAGAGATTCGTCGTGCGATGTAGTGGATGGGTTCGAGATAGCGAGCGAAGTGTTGTGCGCGCTCGGGATTTCGCTCGTATCGACCTTGGATCCCAAACGCGTCAAACGCCCGGGCGTTGTACAGGCTATAAATGACTCCGACTGTTCTCAACCAGAAGAAGCAATGCTGAGATTGCCGGTCAGACGTGCCACACCCAGATATCAGCTTGCTTACCTCGCTTTGTTTATCTATAAGCTCGGCAAGTAGCCAGATTATGGCGGTTATCTTCAGGTAGAGTATCTCACGAGAGGGAAAGGAGCGTTGCCCTATGATAGGAGCTATGGTCTTCGCAGTGGCGATGAATCGTAGAGGATAAAGAACAGGCTCATAATCCTCGCCTACAGTATGCTGCAGGGTCTCGATGACGCGGATAGCAGATGGTATGAACGGGTTCCAATGGCGAGTTTCGGCAAGAATCGCTACCGCCATGGTACTCGTAGAAGATGCAGAGAAGTTTTATCGTGCAGGATGCTTATGGCAGGGACACTGCTGGTCAAGATCCTTATGCAGCCTAGCCGGCCTGATCATGCACAGCTTCTCACCTGTCCGCGAACATCGGCTTAAGACTGACGGCATCCAACGGTAAGTGGCGTCTGATGAGGGATACAGAAGCTGTACGTTGTTAGGAAAGCACAGACAATGATGCCACCGTCCGGCGAAGTGCTCGCGTGGGGTAATGGGCCCTGAGACTTGTTGGTTTTGGAAAGTGTTCGTGTTGCGCCGCAGCTCTCGAGCTAGCTGTGGTATACGGGAGCGCCACGCAGGCACGTGGAGCACGGATGCGTACAGGGTGAGTACCCCGAGAGTGACGGTCATAGGATAGTTACTTCGACTATTCTCGTGCGACAGTCGACAAGATTCGAAGAGTGAGAGCACGGTGCTTGTGTTGTTCCCATAGATCATTGTTAGTCGCAACAGCCTCGCGTGTTCCAAAGCCACTGCTCGCGCCGGCAGAAGGTTCGTCAGTAGTAGTAGATGTGCCTAGCGAACATGAGGCGCCGTCTGTAGCAAGGGGAGCGATGATGAACATCATCCTATGAAACGTTTACTGGGTCTGGCTTCATGCGGCAAGCTTCAATTCAAAGCCTGAGGGATCGCGGTGAAAGACTAGAAGGCATCGCCGGGGTCGTAGCCAAATATCGGCGAAGCTTGATGGCGTGATGATCGGATGACTGGTGGTGGGAACATCGCGGCTCTTCCCGAGCTTAGCGCCACCAGTGAGCGCCTCGGGCTTCAACCTAACCTCTTTCGAAGCCTTCAGGACGTTGAGGCGTCCGCCTCCTTCTCTGTATCCTCAGGGTCGCTCGAATAGAGAATGTGTTTCAAACTACAACGTGTACATCAACTTACGACACTATCCCTGACATCCTTGGGGTGTCGGCCCTCGGAGAATCTCCGATCTGCTGTCTCCCAAGCCGCAAAACAACCTGATGCCAGACCAGCTACTTCCCGTTCAGCGAGACTGGCACTCATCATGAGCTCAAAGCATCTCGTCTGCATGAGTAAGAAGAGGACATACAGCTTCCTGTGAACGCGTGCCTAACGAGCGTCTCCATACGGGTGTGGTATTCCTCCACGTCGAGTCTGGAGAGAACAATACCCCGTTGCCCGACCGGCACACATATATCGCAAAGTCGACCAAACTGCCACAGATGTTCGCCTCCCTTCGATTCAGCGAGTACTTTGACCCTTTCTGCGATCTTCAGCCCTAACTTCTCCCAGATGTCGTCGTAGTGCCGGAATCGCATAACATCAGTGTGTGGATAGGGCTTGAGTTTGACGACTTCTGGGGGTGAATTATCCTAGGAGACAAACCTGAGGTTAATCTCTTTGTCTAGCTACCACGTGTCACTGTTTGAGGGCATACCTTCAAGAATAACCAGGCAGTGAAGTCAGATTCCTGCGGTGCTGGTGTCGACAGAAGCTCTAGACTGGGACTCCGAGACGGCGATCGTCTGGATTGGCGCAGTCCCGAGTCAGAGCTAGGTTCTGAGTCCGATATCTCGATGCACTGCACCGGAGAAGAGGAGCGGTTCGTGGACGGTGGCTTTCTGGCAGTTGAGACGAGCAGGCTACGGAAAGCGCTGGTTGTGCTAGGACGAGTCGCATACGGCTGCGTTGATCTGCGCTGCGCTCGAGACTCTCGGCGCGATGTACTCGGCCCTGAAGGTGTGCTCTTCGATGAGGTGAGCTTAACTCTTCTGCCGTCTTGCTCAATTGGGCTCACGCGTGCGTCGTATTCAGGTTCGGAATGCAGAAGCTGTTGAGCTTGTACTTGGCGTGCGTACATGCGGTCTTGTAACTCCTGCAAGACAGCTGGCTGAAGGCGACAAGAAACATACATGAAGAGAGTGCCGCTGCCTGTAACATCTCCCGGGTGGGGTAGAAGACACTATTCAACCCGTGACGTGAGCGACTGCCAACCTGTCAAGAGAATCATGAAGGACATACTTCAAGGAACCAACGACCCTCGTCAGGAGTACCCGTCAAGCACTGTATGTCTTTTCGAACGTAGTGGCCAAGGCCTCGGCAGCGACGACGTCGGTAATTGACAAGGTCTGTATCCACGGGTCCAGCGCGAGCCTTCAGCTCTCGACGGTAGTCTTCCTGGATCGATTTAAGGACGTTGGCACGGAGAGCGCCCTTGGAAGGGGACATAGCGAGACCGCGCTAATTTGTGAAGGAGAGCAACGTGATAGGGGCTATTATACTGCTGGCAATAGTTTAGCGAAGCCGCGGCGCGCGGTGCTGGGAGAACCTACGGCTTTCTGATCCATGTACCTGTGAAACGCAGAACCCTGAGATCATGAGTGAATCTGGCGCAGCGACTGTGAGATGGAACAGTGAATAATGTTCAACACGGGAACTCTTGTGAAGATTGGAATGGAGTGATCCTTCAGAACGCGGGTTCAGGGTAATGATCAGTTCTTGCCAATAGACAGCGCAGGGAGGATCGAAAGGGAAGACGGTCGACCTCCCAGCGCTGCTCGTAACTCAGGTTTCAAACGTCGTACCTCTTCGCCATGCGTCGTTGAGCATTAAATTACGGTTAGGCACATTGGGACTATATCTTCGAATACCTACAGACTAGAGGGAGTTAGGACAGTCTCTCATGAACAAAGAGAGCGAGGAAGATGTATGCTACCTACGACTTTTGCTTTTGGCAGTGAAGTCCAAATGGCTGCGCGATACGGACCAAAAGGAGCGGACAAAATCGATTACGGCCGCATCGAGGCCAGTTCGACAACACTCGATGAACACTGTCGTGCACGTTCGGCGTGCTAGAAGAGACACATTCGTGGGCAACAAGAAGATTGTGCACTTGCATATGGCGAATCATGGTGGTGCGAAGTCGGGCCGAGAGGAATGACAAAGGTATGCACAAGCAGCCTGTAGGCACATGCGCCTATCGTATACCGCCTGCCTCACTGCACGACTTCATGCCTGAGTCCGCAAGGTATGCTTACTCGCGAGAATACGGTGGCAGCTTGGCAAAGAAGCACTCATTGTCGCGTCTGGCAGAATGGCATCGCAGAAGCTACTACCTCAACCAAGATCAAGAGCCACATAAGATATCTTTCACTGACTAACATGCGCGAAACCGGACAATGCAACGCCCTGCAAGCGTACCCATAAGATGGAGCTCTCAGGGTAGAAACAATGACGTACCTCATAATCGCAACCACTACAAGTCTGCGTTAGGCTGGGCTTGGTGTGCATAGCGCAGCATCCGATACCGGTTCCGGAACCGCCTGTCCACAGCCTAGCACCACGTTGAGCGTTCGTGACGCTACGGACCAGCCAGAAGTACGCACAATCCTGAGCTCTCGGCGTTGTGGGCCATCCAATGGGCCACCGAAGAGGGGATACTCTTCAAAAAGGCGCCGTATGCGTAGAGCTACCCAACCCCTGACAGACCGATAGCCGGCGAACATGGGGTCCAGTTCATGAACAATGGGATCAAATTCAGCGCTCAAAAGAGTAGATATAACGTGAGCTTGCGCAGAGTCCAATTTGGGATGTTTGTGTTTGCTACCGGCCATGTTGTTTGGTGCGTGAGGGACGACGAAGGATTGTCATCAAGCCGTTCCTACGCTATATAGAGTTGACGAACTTCGAGCACGTGATTACATGTACTGTTCTCATGAGCATACGAGCCAGTCAACGAGCCAGGCGCTTGAAGAGCCTCCGCGTCTGATGAACAGCGCCCGGTGACGAAAGGCGCTGCAGGTCAGTGAAGGGGCGCCGACGCAGACTGTACGAGTGATGGGGGACGATGCAAGGGGCTCGTGCAAGCATGGCAGCCAATCGAGTATTTATTTTAGGCATAGGGTGCACACACGGTAGGAAAGTTAGATGCAGGAGTGAATAGGTAGTCGGTACCG
>UWZB01000148.1:35294-51686 GCA_900536885.1 Peniophora sp. CBMAI 1063
CGCCGGGGTCGTAGCCAAATATCGGCGAAGCTTGATGGCGTGATGATCGGATGACCGGTGGTGGGAACGTCGCGGCTCTTCCCGAGCTTAGCGCCACCAGTGAGCGCCTCGGGCTTCAACCTAACCTCTTTCGAAGCCTTCAGGACGTTGAGGCGTCCGCCTCCTTCTCTGTATCCTCAGGGTCGCTCGAATAGAGAATGTGTGTTTCAAACTACAACGTGTACAACAACCTACGACACGATTCCTGACATCCTCGGGGCGTCGGCCCTCGGAGAATCTCCGGTCGGCAGTCTCCCAAGCAGCAAAAAACTTGATGCTAGGCCAGCTACCTCCCGTTCGGCGACACCAATAGTGAGTCGTAATCATCATCTCATAGACACGAGGAAGAAGAGGGGCATACAGCTTCCTGCGAAAGCAGGGCCAACGTGCGCGTGTGATACTCTTCTCGCGGTCTTCAAACCCCGAGTTTCAGACCTGCAGTCTCAGTGCTGAGTGCAATCATGTCAGTCTCGAGAGAGTATCGACGCGAATGGCTTTTGATTAAGATACGAGAATGTGAATTGCTCGATTCACAGGCCAGACCATGATCGAATTCCGTGATACAACAGCCACAAGGCGAAGGTTTGTTGACGCCGTCGCAGTTCGCCTGAAGAGGCCCATCAAAGGCGCGTAGCACCGGCGCTGATAGAATGGAAAGCATGACAGAGATCATAATTGGGAGCGCACCAACGGATACTGATAAGTCGTAGACTCACTTTAGGACACTCCGCCGTCTCGACTCCTCTCGGTTTCACTGCGCCAACAATACGCCCCGGCGGTCTCTGCTTTACTCGCAAACGATGCCTCTCATCAACGAAACGGCTCTTCGTATACCCTCAAAGGTCACGAAACGCGCCCCTGGTCGCCCAGCTAACACGGGTGCCGCACAGAGACTGATGATGCTGG
Source organism: Peniophora sp. CBMAI 1063 (assembly GCA_900536885.1). NCBI lineage: Eukaryota > Fungi > Basidiomycota > Agaricomycetes > Russulales > Peniophoraceae > Peniophora > Peniophora sp. CBMAI 1063. The sequence goes on from UWZB01000148.1 coordinate 36,240, forward strand.
AGGACATCGACGAATATCGGCGTCTCAAGGCGGACCATGCTTCGCAGAACGCCATTACCGGAGTCATTAACAAGGAAGCTCGCAAGATTATACAGCATTTTGGTTGGTCTGACCCGTTACTCGCCACCGTTCCAGCGGCGGGTGAAGAGAGCAGCAGCTTCACCCTGAGCGAAGAGGAGAAGAAGCGTAGGGACCTGACGTTCAAGAGAGTCCGCGAGGTAGATTTCATGTCGCGAGCATATCCTGACACGGTGTGCTTACTATCGTACGACAGGAAGTGAGGAAGGTGTGGCGCGAGAACCGGCTGCCAGCCGAAGTGGACGTAGCAGACAAGCCTTCAACCGAGATAGCGGAACTCATCAAGTTATTTGCGCGCAAGCCCCGCCGAAAGCAAGCGTACAAAGTCTGGGCAACGTCACAGCCCCGTCCGGACCTAGAGAAAGAGGTGGATACGCAACACGCAGCCAAACTACGGGAAACTGCGCTCGTTCCCCAACCGCCACGGGTAGCAACGTGGAACGAAGTTGCGTCGGAGTGGTATAAGATGGCGCCTAAGAAGGAGAAGAAGGAGGCTCGCAAGCAGTGCAGACGTCTCCATAAACAAGACTTACAGAGATGGGAAGCCGGCGCGTCTGCAGATCCGCAATCCCCTGAAGAGGCGATAGAGTGAGCAGATATATCGACTCCTACGTTTGAAGCACGTTCGTGACTACCTTCGTAGATTCATGGAAGCGTCGCAGTCATTCTTGAGCGATCTCATGCACTTTTTTGCGAATCGCGCTTCTGGCGTGGCAATCATGTTCTTAAGCGGTCCCAACGGTGCTAGTCTGATGTATGCCGCTGTCACCTTCATTCTGTCCCATTGACAGAGATGCTGTACAGCTCCGAAGGCGTAAGCAATGTGTCCGGGCAACCAAAGCTTCTTTATACAGAAGTCAACCCCAACGATTGCACGTACTTCAAATACGCACTGGCGAAACAAGCGCAAATAATGAATGGTGAACTGCTTCTATCCTGTTCACGCGCTCGAAGTCTAATCCCTGTTATATACGACTCACAGAGATGAAGTGGAGCCAATCATCTGGTCATCATGAGCCCAACACCATCACGAGCCCAGAGGACGGGAGTGCCATCGGCGGTGGATGTGGTGAGGGAAGAAACAGTCGTCATAATGAAGACAACGAGAATGCGCGAGACGGAGACCATGGCGAAAACGGCAGCATCGTCAACCGCAGTGTGGGAGGAAACAGTCTTCATGATGAAGGCAGCAAGAATGCGCGAGACAGAGACCATAGCGAAAACGGCGGCATCGTTAACCGCGGTGAGGGAGGAAACAGTCGTCATGACGAAGGTAGCGAGAATGCGCGAGACAGAGACCATGGTGAAAACGGTGGTATCGTCAACCGCGGTGACAGGAGTGCCTGTGAAGATGATACCTTGACTGATGATGGCGACATCGAAGACGCTGACAGAATTGAGTTCCTGCAGCCGCTGTTTACACCTTCGCACACCAACAGCGGCCAGACATCACATGAAATACCGTTGGCGCACTCGGGTGGGTTCTCCCAATATCAGGGATAATACTTCACTGAGCTAAGATAGCTTCCGGCTTGAGTGACCAGGCCACCGAAGGCCCTAGCACTGGAGTCAACACGGATGGGTCCTGCGTCGATAACATGTTCAGCCCTGTGAGACTCCCCGCGCTAGTTTACTCTTGTGATTGATCGTGCCCGTGCCAGGTCAACCGTGCGGTCAACCGCGCAGTCAGCCCCTCGACCTCCATAGTAGATGCGTCGAACATGTCGACATTTGCATTCGGTGTAATGGGACAGCCTGCTCAGCCGAGCGTAGATACGGTACGTTGAAGATAGAGCTCAATCCCGACAACTGTCTGACGAAAAGTTAGGCCACATATTCCCGAATCTTTCGCACGGCTCTCGCGAGGGCTCTACCGCGCAAAGTGTGGTTGGATGAGTCCAATACTATCAACTTTCTGAAAGCGGTACCAAGCAAGCTCGCGAGTCGGGTCGACGTGAGCCTGGGATGCGCATTGAGCATAGCATACCTAGAATTCGAAGCTACCCAGGCGGTGAGTATTTGATCACAAACTGTCTCTCGGTACTCACGACTACGGAAGGATGAGATGGCATTGACTATGAAGCCGACCAAGCCATCAGTCGGTTCGAAGGCCGTCAATCAGCCGAGATACATGGAGGGCCTTCAATGGCGCGGCTTTGCTTCGAGGTGGAATGATAGGGCTAAGGAGGGTGAAGTGAGAACACCAGCGAAGTTGGACACAGACGTCAACATCACGCTGCCCCGTCAATGGGCACTATTCCAGCCGCTTGAACGCCTGGACGACATGAAACGCATTGTCATCGCTGCACACAGAGACATGGACTGGAAGAATGCTCTTGCACCCGGCTTGGACGGTGTCCGCCTCTTCATTGTGACGACGCTCATCTGGGCCTGGAACGTGAGGGGGCACGAAGAACGCACACAATGGTCATATCTGGCAACCGACATTGTGCAAGTTCTTCGTATCTTGGTCGAACAGGAGAAGCTTCGAGGGGTACGGGATCCGACAGCAGCCACACAGCAGGAAGGATACACTGTCGTCGATGGACACAAGAGGTCCGCTCGCAAGTGGTGCGTGAGTCCAACTGGCGTATATCGAATATCGCTGACGGCAAACATAGGAAGAAGAGTGCCAAGCTTCGGGCCTCAGAAAGTAGTAGGTGATTGGATTCATCTCGCCGCCGTCATGAGGGACAGCCATCCGACAGTACGTTGGCATTCTACGCTTCCTATAGGTCAAGAGCGTACACTATGGCATTGTAGGCGTGCGCACATGACACGAGGACGCCGGCAATCTACGTAGTCGTATCTGTATTTCAATCCATCATTGTTCAGTGGCTAGCGTTGCGTGACATATCCTCTCTTGGTCCCGTACACCACAGCATATCATCTCAAGTTTGTATTATGATGTGTCGAGGGCGAGCAGTCACAGATAAGAGGAGGAACGTGCAAGCACGGATATCATACGTAGACATTAATCAACAGGATTGGGACAAGTCGTACAGTATCTATGGGAGAGGCCCAGAGTACAAGTCGGAGATGTGCACCTACTATACGGACCACCACGAACACAGTCTTACACAAGAGATGGTGCGAGAGCATGGCGCCTGCCTGTGCGATCTGGATGCAGCTGAAGCACTGAGCTCCTCGGACTGGGCGCGAACACGGCTGCTAGAACTAACCCCCATGTACTACGCGACGACACTCTGGTTTATGGAGGCAACGCGGGGCCGGGTGCGTGTGAGCGGGCGTGGACCCAGTTGACGAGGGTGACGTCCAAGGCAGATTTGTGCAGTAGAGTGGAAGGAACCAGACAATGTCCCACAAGATAGAGTTAACGCGGCGCTCGAGACAAGGCAAGATGAGCCGAACATACCCAGATCCAGACAATACCAACCCAGCCTCCGAGTACTCTCGATATCGGTGAAGCATCAATCAGCGTGGATGGTGATGATCGTCGGCACGAGCTTGGCTAAGTAGAACGCGCAGATAAGCGTGTACGACGGGTGCTCCACGAAGAAGAACTCGTGGGAATGGGTGACGAAAATGAGCGCCTGCGAGATAAGGGCGGCCTGGAGGTGGTAGATCGAGTGCGATTGCCGATCGTTCAATTCGATGGAGAAGGGCGCGACGACCGCAGCACTGGAAGAAGGTCGTCTCCTTGATGATGACGACAAGCGCGATCGTGAACGACGTGTCAGCGTGAAGATCAAGACAAACGGACAGAAATTGCTTACATCGACAGGGTGAGGTAGAGACCGTACGCGATGGCGTAGGCGAAAACGTCTGTTGTGTCTTAGGATTTCGGGATCCTGAAGGGCAAGATGCGGACGAGCAAGAGCGTGAAGATGGTACCGTCGTGAAGGAGGGCGGTGATCAGGACCATGACACGGGGTTTCAAAACAGTAGCAGAATGCAAGGATGGCGAAGCAGACGAAGTACAAATTGACGGCGCAGGTATAGATGGCGTAGTTGCGCGTGTACCGCAAGATGATACACGAAACGCGGATGGCATGAACGATCCTCGAGAGAACAGGCTCTGTGACGACAATGATGGCGGCACCACGAGCGGCGTCAATGGCACCCTCGACAGTGATACCGACGTTGACGCGGGGGAGAGAGGAGGCGTCATGTGCACCGTCACCAATCACGGTGGAGGGATGGCCGGGACCCTGGAGATGCTTGACGATCTCGAACTTGCGCATCGGGACGATCCCAAGTACAATCATCGGTATCCATGGTCCATTGGGAGTATTCTCGTTGGAGAAGCGGTAATTGATGTCAGGCGCGGACCTTCCTTGAGTGCATTGGTGGGGTATATGTGGTCGCCGAGGCCAAGACGACGGCCAGTCTCCTTCGCGAGAACAAGCCGGTCGCCAGTGACTATTTTGCGATCAGCATCGAGGCTCGTGATGTCGCTAATCGTCTGCTTGCGGGTCGGGTCGAAAATAAGCAGGCCGAGAAATTCGAAGCCAGCACCATCACTCTCGGAGTCCACGCCATCAACCTCCTTGTAGATAGAGAGCGTGTGAAGACGGCGGGCGGCCAACTTCTCGACGTCTGCCTCGAGCCGGTTCTCGGTCTCCTCGGTCTTGTCGCCAGTAAGGGATGATACCGGCCATATCTTTGGTGACATGCCTAGGCGTTCCAGACTAATCCTCGCAGTCGGTGAGCCCCGTAAGCTTGTCGACCATGTTGAAGAGCTTGAGGTCGCGGACCTTGCTACTGGTGCGAACCATGATGTTGTCACCGAGAGCACCAATAATGCATCGAGAGCGTCCCAGATCTCAGCCGTGAAGTATAGGTGTTAAGCAGGAAGGCATCGTCTGCAGCCAGCAGAGAAGAGGCCATAGTTTTCAGGAATCATGCTGCTGAGACCGCGGCGGTGCGTTCGTGGTTCGCGTCGAGGATGCGGCTGGGTTGCATAGACACCATATAAACCTAAAAGAAGACGCAGAGCCATCCTGTTTCTATAAAGGGAAGCTAGGTACACATTTTGAGACGAGAATGGGCACAGGAGACGTACCAGGGCGAGAACCCTGTCCACATAGACCTGAGCCACGAGTCCCAAAGCGCGATTGCCTTCGCGAATACAAAGTCTAAGTACATAGTTTAGTGATGTAACCGTGTGAGTATAAAAGAGAGATAACACCGTAGTATAGCGAGTTGACGGCTGGTTCCTGGGTCCTGGGTCAATAACGTGGAGTCGAGTAACGCGTGAATGGGCAGCTCTTGGCAAGTCGGTAGTTCGCTCCGGCCTAGACGTTGGGAAAGCTAGTCTCGTTCAGACACAGACCCGCCAGGGGGTAAGGGGGCGGAGGACGCATGGTGCGTGCAGATGATAAACATGTTGGTCGCGCGTCGAGCCGCGCAAACGCGCCTCGGACGCGTGATAGGGGTTTTTCTCACCACGCCGGAAGGCGTGCCGCTGTTGCCGCGCACCGCACTAGTTAAGAGTCGACGGCCTGATTGGGCACGATTGTCGGCGCACTCGGGCAGGGCGGAAGCTCGGTAGATGCAGCATTCGACGATCTGGTGTATAGTCGCCTTACAATGGCGCCGGGCGGCGCAGAATTCCGCAAAAGCCAGCGGGGGCTGGAGATCGGCCAGAGTCCGACGGCATCTGGCCGTTCTGAGCGAGTTTTTTTGGCTCTCCCCTCCATTCCGCAGGATTCAGACAGTCGATTCTCGTAGGGAAATCTGAGCGCCTACGACTCAGGCGCCGATTGATTAGCAATGGCGATCCTTGGTTGCACAGGAGCTTAGCCGATAGACTTGTAGTGGAGTGAGATGCTCAGAGTACACTGAACACTGAACACTGATACCAATCAAATCTTATATAGATGTGTGATAGAGAGGCAAAGAAAACTAGTTCCAGATATATGAAAGATCAGGCCTTATGATACCAATGAATCGGATCCGAGCTGTACAATATGACGCCGAGTCATAGAGAGGAAGGAAAACGGACGGCGAAAGGGGAATGGCCGAGAAGGGAGCGACGAAGGAAGATGGTAGCGGGATATGAGTCGAATGCTAGCGAGACCGAGTGAGAGGCGGTCGCAAATAGACTAAGAAAGGGGTGGGGTGGGGCCGCCGGGCGACCGCAGGAGCCAAGGTGGCAAGCCGTGAACGGGGCGGCTATCGGTCGTGGTGGTTAAGAGCATGTCGCCTACTTGGAGACAGACGCGCTTAGCGCGTAGGCGAAGCTAGCGCGAGGGCATGCAGGCTGATACTATCGCGTTGCTCTGGTTCAGATGCGAAGATAGTGGCATGAACTCCCTTGCCCGACAGGTGCCGCTAGCAGAGGCAAGCGCAGACTGGAAGAGGTACGGATGATCAACCATTACACGATCAACCCGTCACCCCTCGGCGCTGGCGTTTCTCGGAAACATCGTCACTGTGCTCGCACGCAAGATGTTGCCGGAGTCTTGACGGCTCTACGAAGTGCAATTCGCAGCGGGAACATACGTGAGAACTCCGGCGCGTACTAGAAACCAGTCATATGGCATGGATATGGACGAGTACTTTCACACTTACTGTGTATGTATGTGACATTGTGTGGCATTACTGCGCTGAGCGAACTTTCTGTCGAGAGTGTCAGATGGCAGTTCATGGAGGCCGGCGCGAGCCTCGCCTTCCACACCAACTACATTGGAAGCGTCTAGTACAGGTCAGTCCGGGAGATACTACAGAAGGCGACGTTTACGCACTGAATATTCATGTGTGTCGACTCGACGTGTCGTTTGACAAGATGCTTGTTCGACTTGTAACCGCACCGCACCGACTTGCCGCTCTCCATGCGCTCGCTGACACATTCCCATCGGACTGGGTCGCCAGGTATTGGTGTCGCATACTTAAGATACCTCCTTTCGTCGATCTTGACATCAATCTTGACGATGTCCAGCTTTACTCCGGCACGGGTGAAGAACGACTTCCGCGGTTTTTTACCAGGCCCTTGATCCATTTCCTGAACCCGGTAAACTGCGTACTCATCTGCTTGCGCATCGTCGGGCCAGTCTGCGTCGGAGATGAGCCGATCCGTGGAGTAGCGCTGTTCGTGAACTCGGTCCGTACGCGTCCGTACGCGTTGGCGATTGCTCGACGTTTTGCGACTTTGGTGTGGCGTGTCATTAAGGGATGAAGTTATCGTCGATGCGCCTTCCCTAGATGGTGATGGTTGAGTTGCGCAAGCCATGATCAAGCTGCACGCCCACGTACTCATCATGTGCGTGAGGTTGACCACAACCCCCTTGTCCGAGCGACGGTACAGGCGCATAAGCCCGAGGATAATGGTATGATGGGAGTTCCGATGGCGGCGACAGCGGAGGCGGAGGCGGAGGAGTGTCTGGATAGCGGTGCCTGAATCACAGATAGTTTCATTACCGCATGGACACATATCCAGACGTTGAAAATCGGTACCTCAGAGTGCTATAATTCATGTCATCCGCCTGAGGAGGCAGAGGCGGAAGACGCGAGACCTCCTGATTTTCAAGCATCCCTCGTCGACCAATGCACAAGGACATCTCTTCATGGATCTCGCGATGGGATGGTGGCCCAGGCGACGCATGGCTCTGATAGCGAAGATGGTGCGAGCGTCTAGAAAAGTATGAGATCCACATCATTCTGACAATTTAGCGCTCAGAGAGTCGCTTACTTTGTGGGAGTTCCACTTCTGCATGATGGCGACGAAGACTCCATATTTCGGGACTAATGACAGTGTTCCAGGTTAGCATAATAACGGGTCATCGAGAACTGCTCTGTTCAACGACCATCGCATTGCATGGAGGGTGACTGTAAGGGTGGAGACGCCTTCTAGCGCCTGCCCTGGACGACGCGCGTACTTCTCACATCACTAATGGCTCTTGATGGTTCGGTTTCGAAGCTCCTCAACCGTGGTGAGCGCCGTTGCAGTGATCGGCGGTAGCTGGAAGTTACAGCCGCTTGCAACTTGGATACGCGTACTTTACCCATAGTGCTCCTATCGCATGCTCCTGGCCTATTCTAGCATTAAGCAATGACTACGCCCTGGGCGTTCAACGCGTTACTCCCCCAAGCAGATTCAGGTTTTCTATGTAGGAGGGGGTGTACCGGCACACAAGTGCGCCTCCCGCCGGAGTAAGTACCCGGCTGAGAACCAACAGAAGAAGCGAAGGTTCAAGAAGGTTTGACATCGGTGACGTATCACCCCAACGGCCGTGTGAAGCCGCTTGCGCGGCCAACCCTGGTACTTTTCGCACTGAGATGCATAGAACGAAAAACGAAATGCAGACCTCTTGATCAAAAGTCTGTGTAGCCTCACGAAGATCACGGAGCTGCCTGGCGAGCATCCCTCCTCACCTCGCGCGCGGCAGGCTGTCGCTCACACATCATGAACGTCGTCTGATCACGGCTCCTTCCCCGTGAAAGTGAAACGCATTGGATGAGCCATACGCGTGAATTAGCAACTGTATACCTCAGCCACTACACCCAATCTAACCCCAATCACGGCAGCACTACGCTGACTGCAGCTCCTGTCACGGTAACCAGACGTCAAGCTAGTGCTTACTTATACGCGCCGCGTCCGACTACGCAGGCCTTCGGCGCCCCGCTTCCCCCATCTAGAAACTTCAGCTGCAAACCCTCACGAAAGAAGTCAGATCCGCCGGCTGTCTTGGGTACCAGCGTACACACCAAGTTCCTATCTAGACGATTGTCGTCGTCCGTGGACTCCTGCTACATTGCATCCATGCCGTACCCCGATTCTGTGAGCGTGGTACGAGAATGCTGTCTTATGGCCACAGCTAACTGAGCATATCTCGTCAGGACTGGGACCTTACATGTTGCGGCTTGTATGTGGCCGATCTGCGGGCATTTGTCAAGCATCTGGACATGGCTCATGACTTGGCGAATGAACATTTGGCCGACGACGTGAACAGAGTCTACTGTTGCCCTCCTTCGCTCTTGTCTTCGCCCTCATCTTCGACTTCCTCCTCCATAACGCCTTACGTTTCAGAAAGGGTATCTCAGGAGCCCTACGTCGAATCAACAGCTCTATGTTGGCCGCAGACGACGTGCCCAAGCAACGCTCCGACCACTGAAACCGCTGTTGTCCTGCCTAGCGGTACTAGCCAGTGGGCATACCCCAGTTCCCTGTTATACGACACGACGGCCCAGTACCAATGCCAAGAGGAGGATACCGCAACCTTCCATAGTGACGCTATACCGACCGAACCAAGGCAGCATGGATCACAAGGAGATACACAGGCTGCCCAATCACCTTCGTCTTACCATGTTGTCGCACATGATGAACTCCAAGGCGACGTTCCCTCGATTCCTCGTCTCGTTTTGCACCAACATGCGCTGGTCAAGAACACCCTCACGCGCGCGTGCTCCCGAGCCCCGCGGGCTGAATCGGTTGGTGGCGAGGTTGAGCATGGTGCAAGTCAACCCGATGCCGTCAATGGCGCTCTCCCTGTCCATTCGGATGCGCATACGTTTGCATCGGTTGACCGGGAGCCTGAGAGTCTTCAAGATGGCAACCAAGCTTCGCCCGCTACGCCCATGCAGTCGTGCTCTAGCAGCGCGTCCAGCACGTTGAGCGCGCCATCATCACTCCCTCAAACTGCTGCCGTACGCGTACCGTCGCCACCGGCATTCCGGTTTCGCTGCTCTCGGAAGAATTGCACCAGGTCGTACAAGAAGAAGAGCAGCCTCAAACACCACCTGGAGAACGGTTTCTGCGTTGGCGCACCACCTAAGGAACTCAGAGTTATGCATGTTGTCCTTGCCCAAAGAGGGCTTTCAGCCGAGGAACTCTCGGAGAACGAGGCGCGCGAAGTGACGCGCGAAGTTCATCAACGCCTCCGCCCATTCGCGTGTACCATTGATGGGTGCTCTCGCCGGTACAGTAGCATGAGCGGTCTACGATACCATTATGGCCGTTCGGGACGCCATGGCATTGAAGGTCTCCGTCTCCTTGCGTCTGGTCAGCACGATTGTCTCCAACATCGCACTGGTCGTGCCCTCCATGCAACTCGTGATGCGGCGGCAGCGGTCTTGGCGTGTATTGATGAAAGCGGAGTGTCGGGGCCCTGACAACCCGTTGACATGCATACCTATCGTTAAACAGACTAGAACGGTGATTTCAGTGCTTGCACGGCGGTAGCATGGGTCCGGAAACACGTACAGTTCTCCGTTATCTTGTCGTTTATATTCTCGATCTTGTACCTGCTCGTGTGGAGCACTTGTAGTAAATACTGTTCCGAGCCGCATGATTGACAAGTAGACGAGTATCTTTCAAGCCACTGCTCTCTCCCTAATCAAGCATGAAGGGCACGGACGCCGCACTGTGGTTCATAGATATGATGACATCATCACGGTTCCACTAGAGATCCAGCCCCGTCGCCCAGACTCCTTCCACCGCCCTCGAACGATTTCCAAGTCGGCTGGCACTTTAGTTCTGACTAAGCTGATCCGAATGATGGCCGGGGCGCGTGGCTGGTCTCTGGGAGGCTCGACCTGCTGCATTTGGTAGCGCGGCAGAGCACAAGGCGAGGAGGCCGAGTTCCTCTAGACCCGGCATCCGTTCGGCCATCACTGCGATCAGTTTGGTCAGATCACAAACGCCAGTCGACCGAGAGCGATTTATAAATCGCTTGAGGGCGGTGGGAAGGAGTCTGCCCGTCGCCAGTGGTGAGCGAGTATTTCACCTGAACTTTGACGGGGCTTGCGCCAGCTTGATTCGTACCATGACCGTGCGAAAACAGCTCGCTGCGCAGGGGTAGAGCAGGCGCGCCGCGTCTTCGTAGCACGAGGTGGAAGCACGTGTCGTACGGAGCCTATCAGTGCCAAAGCCGCCCGTGCCGCGGTCAGGCGCGAGTACCTTAGAAGCCACTGCTCCTGTCAGCTATCGAATGCATGCATATCAGCATCATGAACCACGAACTGAGGGAGAGAAGGTCAGAGAGAGGAGGGCGGATTCAATTGAGTCGGGATATTGGGTGAAAAGGCATAACAAGGGCAATGTCTACGCATGCATTGGATTATGTACACCTTTACTCGAATATCACCATACTAAAGCAGAGCGACTGCTGGTGAGGGTAACGGTAATCGTGTGAGGTATATACATATGTAACGTACACAGGACATCGAGTATGGAATACGGATTACAACTGCCGACAACTATGAACTCTCCTGGTAGGACATGCCCCGCTTCAACCATAGACCACATTCAATCATAATGAGCGTACAGCTCCGGATCGTCACCACGATCCTTCAATCGAAACCATCCGTCACCATGTTCCCAGCAGTATATTTCTTCCTCTGCCAGCTCTAAGCGTTGTGCGAGAGCTTCGTGCTCGGATTCACGATCAGTCATCGCTTCCCACACGTCCAGGTGGAGCTTGCGTCCAGTAGCCAAGACAGCAGATGACTGAGCGGATGTCAATTTCCGAAGGCTGCTGAAGCGTCTCCCTGGGTCGGTGGGAATATCCGGCAGAGTAATCTTTCGTATGAAGTCGTGTTGCATCTGACGCGCCATGCCTCGCTGGACCGTAAAACCGCTGAGCTCCCAAAAGCGAGTTTCGTGGGCCCATCTGCGAGCTTGCAGAGATAGCGACTCTTGAAGAGCTTGACGCGCGGCCTCTTCATGTTGGCGGGCTCGCACGCCGTCTATCGAGTTCGATTGGAGTATGCCATCCATGTCAACATGCTCCCACGTAAAGGACATCTAGATGGTTTCAGAGATGCCCCAGACATGCAGACGAACGGAGCCACGTACACGACCATCGTCAGTCTGACCGCGAATGCAGCATCGCAAACCTGAGTTGCGCAGGTGGGACTCGTAGTGGTGCAGACCGATTATATCAACGACATTCCGAACGAATTCGCGACGCACGCGATACCGCCCTTCGACCATTCTCGCGAAATCGGACCCAAGCTCGTTTTCGAGGAAGTTGGACTCCGACGCAGTAGCCGCTACGCGACATACCGCTTCTCCGGCTGCGTGAGACAGGCGAACAAGATCCTCGCGATAGTTGCAATGCGCGGAGGGACACCTCCAAACGCGCGAGTATGGAGTATATCCTTGGGATGGACGTCCGACGAGGGCAGGATAGAGGTCGGCGATGGCCTGCATGATGTATGGCGCCGTAATTGGATGGCGAGCGTTCGCGGGGATGTGAGCGTCCTCATTGACTAACACGACGCGGCAACTCGGGGTCATCGTGTGCGCTACTACGACTTCCGAGCGGGGCAGGTCTTCAGGCCACCTGAGTTCTGCACTCGCTAGGTCCTGTGGGTGGGCGAAGAATGTCGATACTCGGTAGATGTGACGGAGAGCGATGTCGGCCTAGTACAAGTAAGAAATGGCTCTGAGGCATTGAGTGAAGGGTGCACTTGCCATGTCAGCCCACGTTTCCGGATCGTCGGGAGCTAATTCACGGGTTTGCGCGTTGCCTTGAGCAGAGATGGGACTGCCAACCGAAAGTATTTCGTCCTCAGGGTCATCGTAATCATTGTCGATATCCATAGAGTGCACACGGATCCTCGTCGATGGGGCGATACAACTCTGGATGTGCAAGCGTCTGTGGGAGCCGCTGGCAAGCGTTTGAGGTTTGGGGTTCTTATACCGGAAGGGCGAAAGGGAAGATGCTGCCGAGTCGGGCGCGGAAAGCACTGAGCTATCAGGGCGTAGACTCCGCGGAATAGACTCACCATATCTGTAGCGCAGTGATATATGTGTCCAGAGCCTTGGCGCATCGACGAGGGTCGCGGACCGGTGCATACTAATAACCTACATTGAGAGTGCTCAGCTAGTCTAGAATGCGAACCTTAGAAGCTTCAAAACCCACATCCTTGCTGAGGCCCAGTGGGCGTGGGGAAAGCTTCGAGCTTCTACAAGTATAACACAGCTTCTGTGTGTAAGGCTAGAGATTTGTCGTATTGAGCTATGCGATAGCGCGATGCAAACATGGGGTCCCGCACGTTGTTCGTCATCCCTCGTCATAAAAACCAGGAGTATAGGAGCCAGAAATCCGCAGTAGACCATCACTGATGCAGATGACGCGCAAAGACATAGTTGGACAAGACCGCATGGAACTCGAGGTCATGAAAGTTGGGAAGCACGCCAGTGCGCGGCGCATCGGGTCTCGGCAAATCCCGACGTGCAACTCGGAGACTGCTGCAGAAGCGCTAATCATCGAACGACCATGCCTGCTGATACGACGGCGATCACTATGCGCACTTGCTGCTCTTTCACCCCTGCCCCTCTCAGGTCTTAGATCTCGAGCCTCCCCGAGTGATGACAACTTATACGCGGGAAGTAGCGGCTCTTCGATCGAGCCTGTTCAAGTCCACCCGTAGCGAGGTCGTATATCCGCCATGCGATATGAAAGGCGCATGCAGCGACTCGTACAGAGCCAACGTATACGATAGATAGGCTGGGAGGCGTGGAGGTCGCACGTAGTCCTCAGAAAGGAAGTTGCCCGCCTTGCCCCGAGTGCTGTGCCGTCGTGTGGCGCATCGCCTCTCCGGCTCTCTTCACGAATCACGGTGAGGATGGGCTGAGAACACCCTCCGGTGCAGGTTTCAAGCTTAAGGTTTGGTACGGAACCTGTGTCTGAGCGCTGATGAGCAGTTGTTATTCTATCAGCTTACTACACCGTCTGCAATCTCGCACTCCCATTCACAGAGATCTCGCCTCGTGCTTGAGCGCGCTCGCTTCCATTCTGACCCCGAGCTAGAGTTCTGCGTGCCCGGTGACGCATTTACGTTGAATGAGCGCCGGACTCTGAGCCTGGAGAGATCTCTCAGTCTTGTCCGCAATCACATCGCGTATTTCGCCTGCTAGCGCACGTACTATGACGCCGGGACAGCGCTTTGGGGAGCTGATCATTACCCATACGCGTCGCTTGTGATATGAACGGACAATACAATTGGCAACGTGTTCGGTGAACTTCTGTGTAAATATCACTGTCGTCTGAGCTCACGATAGGCGGTGATCGCTTGTGCGGGCTCAATTTCCGAGAGGTAATGTGGGAACTCTCGGTCCTTGGATATATGTACAGACCGCTGAGTGCGCGCTCTGACTCCAGTGCGTCTACAGCTTGCTCCCTATTCGCCATGTCCTTGATCGTCATGTCCTCGACCCCAGTGAATCACACCTTACCGCGTATGCCGTTCCAAACGTCGCGCCGTACGGTCCGAACTGATGAGAGTCCAGGGGTCGCACTGTACTGCTACCTCGACTATCTTATCCCTCTTCGAAGCAAGGCTGGCAACCGTGCGATCAACATCGAAGAAGGCCCTCAACCTGTCGCGTTTATGTACTTCTACGATCGCGTGCGCGATGGACCTAGTGTTCGTCGAGGCGAGCGCATACACGTCATACTTGTCGGCAACGCCATTGGCGTCACCTCTCAATGGTGTGTACCCTCATTTCCTGTCATCGCGCCCCTAACCCCTTGCAGGGCAGTGCTCGAGGCTGCTACGTCGGGCTGTCTCGACGCTTACTGGGTTACGGTCAAGTCTTTGCTACGAGCATATTCAGTTTGGCGCTACTGGTTGCGCACGATCGCCGACTACGGCCACGCACACCCAGAGCTAGACCAGCGACACGTCGTGGAGCTTTGTCGGCAAAACCTTCCCAGTCCAAAAGCATTGAATGAGCTGGTGGCAACTGAGTTTCATCCAGATGCTCCTCCGATGTTTGCGCCTGCACAGGAGGTAAGCGGAAGTCACCCTCGATCGATACCGTACTCATCTGCGTAGGAATTGTGTATTGAGATTGGAATCTCCGAAGACGAGTCAACTGGCAAGGACGTTCAGATGGATGAGGCTGTCTCTGAAGATGAGTCAACTGGCGAGGACGTTCAGATGGATGCTGTCTCTATGAAGCCTACGGACCAGGGTGATCACGAGGATGCTGTCTCTGAAGATCAGCCTACGGACCGGGAAGATCACGAGCTTGAGGAAGTCGAGGGTTTGCTTGTGTACGATGACGCCGAAGCGTAAGCTATGTTGCGATACTTGCGCTGTTCACTACTCGTCTCAATCATGTACATATATATCATGCAAAATAGCTCAGAACATAGGCTGCAACTCAAGTTTCTTATGGCCAGAAGTATCTGATGTTCACACCCAGATCCTCACCTTGACCCTTGTGGCGCCGCATCGTACCCATACCCATTTCGCATATAATATCAATCAGACGAGGAGGATATACTGAGGTAACAAAATCATGCAGATAAGTAGATGCACACAGTGTGACGAAGACGCGTATACAAAAGAAGCACGCATATCGAGTGGCGCTGCCACATATCGGCGGCGGCCTGACAGAAACGAAGATATATCAACGCAGATCAGACGAGGCGTACACATTGCAACCGCCGA
>UWZB01000149.1:0-53838 GCA_900536885.1 Peniophora sp. CBMAI 1063
CCGCCGTTCATCGGCACACCGTGGACGCCGAAGGGCTCCGGCATCATGGGACCGTTGGTTGGGAGGTTGTCGGGGTAGTGTACGAGGGAGGGGCCGGTCGAGGGCAGCTCGGGCGCAATGGTGGTCGGGATGGCCGACAGGGGCGTCGTGGACTCAGGCTGATACTCGGCGGGCTGATACGGCGTCGCCCCGCCCGTAGTCTGCTCGAAGACATCAGCGGCTGGGAAGTTAGAGGATTTTGTGGTTGGACGCACCGGAAGGCCCATGAAGGTGCGAATGTCGCCGGGGACGACCACCGGGCCGGCCTCTGCGGCCAACGTCTCTCCTAACTCGCGCTAGAGTATAGAATGAGTATCGAGTCCAATTCATGAATCGTCAACGCGAATATGCATACCAAGAACGCCTTGTCTTCGTCCGACATAATGGTAAAGTCAATGTGAGGGGCATTAGTGAAGTCGGGGGTCCAGTCGAAGTTGTCCACGACGTTGGAGCTGTTCGTGTTGGAGCCGTCCATGTCGACGATAGTCGCGCGGATGATAGTAGGAAGAGAGATGAGTGCGAGAGAGGATGGGGGGATGAGGACTGATTCTGTATGGCGCGTGCGCGAAGTTATATACTCTGGTAGAGTACGGAAGAGTCGGACACAGGTGGGGTGTTTTAGAAAACCTGTGCTCTTTGCGGCCTTTCACTTATATTGGACCTCAAGTGCGCGAAGCGATAAGATCATATCATTGGCATTCCCGAAAAACCCCGGTATGGTCCGGATCTGCTCGGCAAGCGGGGTTGGATGCGCGCTCTTACGATCTCTGAGTTCTGCGCACAGATCATCGGATAATCGGCGGCCATATTAAACCACACAGTGGGTAAGAGTTACGTCGTATCTCATAAAGAGTCGGTACGCCAGCTCTCTGTGACTCTGATTCGACAACTGGCCAAGCCAAGCTCGTCAAGATCGCACCCAAGCATTGGTTAGCAGTTGAGTCTCAGCGAATCAGCGGCTCGATCTCCAGTGCAGTACCTATCATTTACGTAGCATTTGATTTACACTCTCGGATAAACTTTTCATTTCCGCTTTCTGAAGTCCGCCATCAACCACATAAGTCTTGAAATTAAAAAAGTCACGAGAGTGGTTTGACTCATGTACGCCTCGTTGCAAATGCCATACGGCACATCATCGCCCTGAATTCTTGCCAAAAGTGCAGGGCGCTTCAATGACTACTCTCGTACTGCGACTGAGCCTATGGCTGTCGTCCATCTCAATGGATGTAGTCGGCCACCATCAGGAGCGCGTCGCGGTTTGCTCGCGTGGCGAAACAAAACATGTGAGCGCGTTTGTGTCCTCGGCAAATGCCGCTTCGTGCCGCGCCAAGTCTGAGCGACTTCACTGAGAACGAGCGCGAGGTTCTTTGTGGCTCACCACAATTACGACCAGATTCGACGATCGAGTAGGCCATTCGCGACGCCAGCACGTCAGATTCCAGAGCACCGTGCACGTAGCCGTCACCATGAGTAGCAACCTGTAGCAACCGCTTCTACACCAAGTTCTCTTCCCTAGCACTACGCGATATCGTGATCGCCAGCGCCTCAACGACGCATAGCGCGTTTCCCTCGCCGCACGACTGCAATGGCAGTCGAGTACATACGTGTTTGCACGTACGAACATGTCTCGTCATGGCTGGCGCTCGAGTACATATCTTTCACAGGGCTCATGTCATTCGAATTCAGTCAGTATCGCTTCTTACGGGCTCACATATCGTACTATAGTGAAATATGCCACGCTCTATGCGCACGAGGGGGATGACGCGTATCGTGACAAACTCGCGGAAAAGAACTCAACCTTTTGCCAGTGCCATCGAAGTTCATATTGCCTCAGAGGGCGAGGAGGGTAGTAAGGGTACCGGTAACGGGGTACATGAACGAAAGAAGCATATTAATGGCGCGCGCGCTGATCGACATCCAAATCTCTTCTCATCTACGATGACGCGAGCCTGGTGTAGAATAGAGATTGGTTGGCTTGTGCCTCTGATGTTGGTGGTTGTTTGCGCATGACGGCGTAGCTAGAGTCAATCAGGGTCGCGGTGATTTGTCTGCCGATGCACACGGCGGCCGTTGGAAGGCATCAATGCTCGCGAAGTACCTACGCACTTCTTCACCTTGCGCTCACGATGCGTATGGCCACTGCTGTGCGTGTCTCGGAGGCGAAGACTTGCAGGGAGTTCAACGGACGGGCGTGTCGCTGTCGAGCAAGCACTCGGGCATCCCGGGCCAACAATATGCGGCAGATCGGGACGTCATATGCAGGTGGCTTTGCTCGGTTCCTGGAAAAGCAACAAACGCACTTTCGACTTGTTCCCATCTCGGGGTTAACACTGGACTCTGAGTAGTCTTGCAAACTATCTCCCTTCACGGGGACGCGCGAGCCGGGATGTCTTACGAGCCTTTGCTGGTCGCGTACCCATTTCCGGCTTTTGCTGTGCTCCTCTCTTCACGCTCCACGCATGGCGGGCCGTCGCTGTCGCCTGTCTTCGCCAATAAGGCGTTCTGCACCCTACTTCTCGGTCATGAAACGCCTATGAATGCACTGGAGGGGCTCTGGTTGGAATCACTGCACACACTCGACCAGGCGCGAGCCTTTACCGACTGGGCCTTTGCCGCTGCCATCGATCACGAACCTATCGCGATCACGCTCGAGGTCGAACTCAAGCTAAGATGGACCGACGCGCGCCCGAGGCTCGAACTCGCGCAGTCCGTACTTGACGGTCACGTCGTGATCACAGCTATACCACGCTCTGCTCTTCCTAGACCGGATGCATCTCCGCCCGCGACCCTCACAACTCGGCCCAGCCTCCCAACCCTCCCCTCTTCGCTCTTATTCTCCTCGACACCATCCTGCCACGAGCTATATGAAACATACGACTGGGCATCAACACCTCTTGGTCCGCGCGAATCGTGGACGGATACTCTCCAAGCCGCCGCCAACTACGCACTCGCCAATCCTTTCCCTACTTGCGTCTGGTGGCGCGCGAAGGGTGCTACGGAGCTCGTATTGCTTTATAATGATGGATACGCAGCGATAGCTGGCAGCAAACATCCCGCCATCTTCGGCAAGGCCGGTTCCGTAGCGTGGGGCGAGCTATGGGAAATGATTGGGCCTGTCGCTACTCGTGTGTTGCAAGGAGAGAGCATATATCGGATGGAGGATCTACTTTTCTTCAATCGCCTGACGGAAAAGAAGCTGCCGGAGGAGACATACCACAACTGGAACTACGTGCGTGGATATCGCGTGTTGTGTATATTGACTACACTCAGCATTGCTTACAGGTCCCCGTACGGGGCGCGGACGGCGAGGTTGACGGATTCCTAAACAGTACCTTCGATACAACGGGAAAAGTGGTCGCCGACCGTCGTCTGTGCGTACTTGTTCCCTCAACGCTTTCTGTTCCGACCTATCTACGGGCGTCACGTCCCCTTGCTTCTTTACCCAAATGTTCAACGGATTTCTTTGATCGCCGTCTTCTCTGCCTATTCGGGAGCGGTCACTAATACGACCTTATCATCCCAGGGCTTTACTTCGCGAGCTCACAATGCGAGCTGGCCTCGCACGCACGCAGGATGAGTTTGTCCGAGCCCTCCTTGACGTGCTCCAAGGAAGCGTGCTGGAAGCGCCGTTTGCGTCTGTATGGCGTTGTGTGGCTCTTGATGGTATGTCCCTCAATCAAGCTCTTCGCATCTCTCATCCACCGCTGCTATGTCTCTCTGCATCCGCAT
Source organism: Peniophora sp. CBMAI 1063 (assembly GCA_900536885.1). NCBI lineage: Eukaryota > Fungi > Basidiomycota > Agaricomycetes > Russulales > Peniophoraceae > Peniophora > Peniophora sp. CBMAI 1063. The sequence continues at coordinate 3,769 of UWZB01000149.1, forward strand.
GGTTCGAATATACCCATCACATGAATCCTTTTACTCCGTCGACGTGGGCAGGCAGTGACTGACATTGCCTTCTGCCGTTCGCAGCTATGCCTGCATCTTCACCATCTGCACCACCTTCAACACCTCAGCACGCATCCACCAAGTTTCGTCTGGATCTCCGAGGCACAGTCGGCCTCCCGTCAGACGGCTCGCACCCTGCCTTCCCCGCGTCGTTGGAGATATCACTCGCTTCACCCCCATCACGCGCTCTTCCTGCGAGACCCGGGGCGACCGGACGTCCTTCGAGCTTTGCGGGAGCTCTACAGCGGACAAGCAGCTTGCGGGAGTCACAAGAACGCCTTGGCACCGTGGGGCGGCCGTCGAGCTTCGCTGGTACACCATCGGGCCTGAAAAGCCTTCCCGACGCCCCTGTTCAAGATGAGCGCTCCCCGAGTACATTTCGTGACCCAGCCAATCCGACTGCATCTGCTCGTACGCAGAGCAACAGCCCAGCCACAAGCGCAGCTTCAAGTCGTTCTCCACCTGTCGAGGACATACAACTCGAAAGCGGAGAAGGAAATGCGGTGGTGTTCTGGTCGCTCGCAGACGTGTGTGCGCATCCGACAACAGTACGGCACGTCGCACATCTACCGGAGTGGGTGACCGCGAGAGCGGAGCCCCGTGCTTGGGGGGAAGTTCCGCGCGAGGCAGTTGTTATCCCGCTCTTCTCATCTGCATCTACATTTGTCTCTGACGGTGCAGAGATCGAAGCCGATACTTCTTCAGACGAGAGCGGAGATACTGCAAGCGGGATCTTGGTACTAGGCTTAAACAGTCGGCGACCATACGATGCGTCGTATTCGGCATTCATCGACCTCTTCCGGCTCAGTCTTAACGCACTTCTCACGGCGGTCGCTGGTCGCGAGGCAGATGGCGCGCGTGCACGGCAGCTTGCACAGCTTGACGAAGCTAAGACAGCGTTCTTCAGCAACGCAAGCCACGAGTTCCGAACGCCCTTGACACTCATACAAGGGCCGTTGGAAGACTGTCTGGGCATGATGCAGGGAGAGAGAGCTCGTGAGAGAGGGAAAGGTTCTGGTGACGATATTGGTGCCGGAGAGATGGACAGGACGATGACCAGGGTCAAAGAAAGGGAACGCGCAGTGCGTGAGCGCCTTACGATGGCTCTACGGAACGTCGCTCGCCTCAAGCGGCTGGTCGACTGTCTCATGGACTTCTCCAAGCTTGCCGCGAATAGGCTGGAAGGACGGTTCCGCCCTGTCGTGCTGGGCCCACATACAGCCGACCTCGCCAGCTTGTTCAGAAGCGTGATAGAGCGGAGCGGGATCGAATACGACGTGCAGTGCGACGATGCCGGGGATGTCGCCGTATATGTTGACCCAGAGTGTGTCTCTTTCCTTCTGCTCGACCGTCAGAACATCTTTTCTCACGCAATTCATAGTTTCTGGGAGAAGATCGTCTTCAATTTGATCGGCAACGCGTTCAAATACACGATGGCAGGCAAGATCTCGGTCTACATGGAAGTGCGCGATGGTTGTATGCACTTCAGTGTACGTGACACTGGCGTCGGTATCCCGCCCAGTGATATCGACAAGGTCTTCGACCGTTTCCATCGCGTAAACACGGTTGGGCGCTCTCACGAGGGCACTGGAATCGGTCTTGCGCTTACGAAAGAGCTTGTTGTGAGTCCTTCACTTCCAGTTTTTGTGGGATCAACTTCAGTGGCTCAAATCGTCATCCAGATATTACATGGTGGCAGACTCACCCTCACATCGCTCACGGCCGATGATGCCCCAGATAACCACGGTTCAACGTTCTCGGTCGCCATCCCGCTCGGCAGCGTGCATCTACCTGCAACGCACGTCGATACAACGCCACTCGTCGCTGAGCAGGAAGAAGGCGCGCATAGAATGTACGGCCGTGGCATCGTTGACGAAGCTGGGCGCTGGGCATCATCATCGGGGCCTTCTCTTACCATGTCTAACGCCACAACCGCATCCAGCTCTGATGCCGGTGAATCTGGCTCATCTAGTGACTCAGGGAGGATGGACCCAAGTACCCTATTCTTCGTGAAGAGCGACCGGATATTGCTCGTTGATGACAATGCGGACATGAGACGGTACATCGCCGCGCTGCTTCGCCCGTATTGCACCGTGCTCGAAGCTGTCAACGGTCAAGACGCACTCGATGTTCTCGACAACCTACGGGCAGAGGAGGATACACTCGGAAGCGATCAGGGCATCGCGCGAGCCGCACATAAACGCATGCCAGACCTGATCATCAGCGACGTGATGATGCCTGTGCTGGACGGGTTCGGGCTTATCTCACGCCTGCGGCAGCGCACGGATACCCGCCTACTGCCCATCATCCTTGTGACAGCCAAGGAGAGCGAAGAAGCTCGCGTCGAAGGTTTACTCGGTGGCGCCGACGATTATCTTTGCAAGCCTTTCACTGCTCGTGAACTCGTGGCGCGGGTTCATCTGCAGATGCAACTCGGGAAGCGCCGTGCACAGCTTGAAGCGCTCTTCAAGGTCCGGACGCGCGAGATTCAAGTCCTCAGCGATCTGAGCCCCGTGGGCATTCTTCGAGCAGACGCTGACGGACTCACAACGTACACGAACGCTAGATGGCGCGAGATAAGCGGGGGTGAGGATGATGAGGAGGACTGGCTCGCGTTGATTGAGGAAGGCATGGAGGCCGCGCAGGACGCATGGGAAGTTGCATTAGATGAACGGCTCGGGGTCAGCGCCGAGTTCCGATTCCGCAATGGGAAGTACGCGAAAGGTCAATTCGAGCCTCTTATCTCGGAGGAAGGAAACTGTATGTCCTCTCCAATCTCTTTCGGAACATATACGTCCTCACTTACAGCTACAACAGTCACAGGAGTCATCGCAACGCTCACAGATCTATCTGAGACGCGAAGATTCGAGCAAGTGCGACTCGCTCACGCCGAGGAGCGCGCTGTCACTGCTCGCAAGCAGGCTGAGGAGGCAGATCGTGCGCGGGCTGATGCGGACGAACGTCGACGTGGGCAAGAGTTGTTGATTGATGTGACGAGCCACGAACTACGGCAGCCCGTGAGCGCGATCCTGAACTGCTCGAGTCTCGTGCGGTCCAATCTTGGAGCGCTTTACACCGAACTCTCTCGCGGTGGCCCGTACACTCCGTCTGATTCCATGCTGAAGCTCGTACGGGATGACCTCGACGCACTCGACGCGATCTATCAGTGCGGGCTTGCACAGGAGCGCATCGCGAACGACGTGCTCAGCCTGAGCCGCATTCAGCTCGAGGTTTTGAGCATCTCACCTGTCGACTTTGATCTCGTAGCTGAGATGCGCCGCATTGTCGCGATCTTTTCGAATGAGGTCAAGATGAAGGGCATCACACTCGAGGCGCGACTGGACGCATCTGTGCACCATCTTGGTGTGCAAAACGTACGCTCTGACCGCGCGCGCTTCGGGCAAATCGTCACAAATCTGCTGTCGAATGCGATCAAGTTCACGGACACGAGCGTTGGAAAGCGCGACATCATCGCTACTCTCTTCGCCTCACGTCGTGCACCACCACACGGCGAGCCATGTGTGCCGCCCCCTGGGCCCGAGTTGCCGTTCTCGTCCGCCGAGCTTCCTGCAAATGTGTATCTTTACTGTGCGGTCAAGGATTCTGGACCAGGCCTACGACCAGACGATCTTGCGCTGCTATTCCGCCGCTTCCAACAGGGGTCAAACTCGCACAATGTATTCGGTGGAAGCGGGCTTGGACTGTTTGTCTCTCGCAAGCTATGCGAGCTCATGGATGGCAACATCGACGTCGATAGTGTTTACGGCGAAGGTGCAACCTTCCGCTTCTTCGTTAAGGCGCAAGCGTTACCAGGAGAACCAATATCTCCAGTCTCAATACCATCCACCTCTACCAGTCCCGCAGCTTCGCCATCCGCTGGTGAAGACGTACATGTGCTCATCGCAGAGGATAATCTGATCAACCAGACCGTGTTGAAGTGAGTCGGTCTGATCCTGCTTCTTCGCATGTGTCTAATCCGGTCACATTTCTTCATAGTCGGCAGCTTACCGCTCAGGGCTTCATCACGACTTTGGCGAACAATGGCCAACAGGCACTCGACTGCATTCTCGCACGGGCAGCTGGGGATCATGGGGCGCCTCGACGTTTTGACGCTGTACTGATGGACTGCGAGATGCCCGTAATGGATGGACTCAGCGCCGTACGCGAGGTTCGCCGTCTTGAGGCTGCTGGTTCCCTTGCTGGTCCTCGCAACTTGGTATTTGCCCTGACGGGAAACGCAAGGGCGGGTCAGGTTCAGAATGCGCGCGACGCGGGTATGGACGATGTCATCGTATGTCCTCCTCCGCTCCATGCCAGCTACTTCTCGTGTAGACTCACACGTCCCATCTAGATCAAGCCATACAGGCTCGACCAGTTGGTGGCCATCATTACGGACGCGGTAGCCCGCAGTCGAGAACAGCCGGGTCCATACCTTGACGCTGTACCGATGAGGCCATCGGAGGTTGCACCCGAGGCAACATGACAATTGTTTTACCGGCCCAGGTTGAGGTTGCTTTGGGCTCCTCGCGGCCTCCTGCTACTTTCTGCTTTGACACTTGCCTCGAGCCTGTGGATGCAACATCTGCGTCGGTAACGCATCGTGCATGCACCTACGGTCGGTTTCAGCTTCGACTCGCTTTCGTTCTCAATCGTCTCTGGCCTCCCGCCACGATATGTATCACGCCACAAAGTCTGGCCTGTCCCTCTTGCTCTTTACTCTACCAGCTCCTGTACCACCATCTAGTTCGTATCCTGCCTTCTGTGTGGCGAATGGATCCTTCGCCCTCATCATTTCTGGCACTGTCATCTCGTCGTCATCTCCCGGGCCCCCAACCTAGAACGCGCATACCATCTTTCATTGTACACATACTACCAGCAGAGTACATTCCACTCACCTAATCTTTCTCATTTGCTCATCACCTATCATCTGTACAAATCGAATTCTACTCGATCTGCTGTTTCATCCCGCGGTTCACGATGTGTAAGTCACAAAGACTTCAGCACTACTGTACTTTTATGGATCTAAGTTCGTGCTCCCGAAGCGGCACATGTCGGGTGCTTCGAGGTGTACCCGAACTAGGTTCGAAATCGGTCGCATAGTGTTACAACGAACCTCGAGCTGGGCGAAAGGCTTGGGAGGATACCGGCGAAGCCGGCCCGGTCCACTGGAATGCTTTTACCGGATTACCGCAGGCGCACTACCCATTTCGTTTTGCGACGGAGTGTTGCGCGTTACTAACTTCAGGATGTAGAAGCACAGTACACAACGTACCTTCGTTTTCGAACCAGCCTCGCATTGATTGGCGACTGGTTTAATGCGTTGACCACGAAGCGCGATTCACGCACGATAGTTTGAGATCGACTGCATCGCATTATTCACAATTAATACAGTAAGGGGTAACAGGCGCAGTCGAAACTCCCAGCACAACGTACAAGCTATCGTACATTCAATTCGACATTAAGCAGAAAGGTATTCGCGAGGCGTAGTCTGTGAGCCGAGAAATCTAGACAATAGTGAACGCATCCGAGTGCCAACCCGAACCCTGCTTCGCAGCGTCCGCGCGCTCCTGCGCCTTGTTCGAGTAGCCCGCATCGTGGCCGGCGTTGACGATAGCTTGGTCGCGCTGAGCGGAAACCTTGAACTGGGCGTTGCGCTGAGAAGCCGTGCTCTGCGCCTCGGCCTTCTTCTGCTCGGCCTCAGCCTTGTTGCGCTGGAAGACAGATTTGAGCGCGTCGGCGCGGCTAGCCTCGTCGGACTGCTTGGCCTCGGAGTAGCGGTCGCGGACGGTGACGAGCTGCCCGTCAATGTACTCGAAGGCGGTGCGGATGGCGTCCTGCGCAGCCTTCTGTATCTGCTTCTTGACGAGACCAGAGGCGAGGGGCTTGAGCGTCTTGTACAGGACGTCGTGCTTCGAGTCGCGAATCGAGAACTTGAGAGCGTCGATCTTGACATTGACGTCCTTGACGTGGAATACCGAAGACTTGTCCTTGGTCGCCGACGCGAGGTGAACGGTGGCCTGGAGCAAAGCATGAGAGACAGCTCAGAAGTGAAGCGCAAGAGTGAACGAACCGTGAGACCCTCGCCACCGAGCATGACGTCGGCGAGACCCTGGTCGGTGAGTTTGGGGAAGCCGGTCTTCTTGCTGAAGTAGAAGGCGACGTCGCGCATGTCGGCCTGAACCTGACCGAAGGTGAACGTGAACTCGTGGTGAGACTCGTCATTGATGGTGTTGTACGGCGAGAATTTGACGAAGTTGTTGGCATTCATCGACACGATGTTCGGGAAGATGTTGCGGCCCTGGAACGTGAGGTTCTCAATGACGAGGTCGAGCTGGTCGTCCGTGTACTCGATGCGTGGGATGGGAACGTAGCCGACCTAGACGACGATGATGATGAGCAACGCAATCGATAGGTGAAGAGAAAGGACGAACTTGTTCGACGAGGTTCGGGAGAATGTGCTTGCGGATATCGAGCCAGAGGTCGGGCTTGAACTTAAGGTTACCCTCGTTGTCGAAGAGCAAGTCACGGGTAAGACGACCAAGGTCGTCGCCAAAGCGCTTGTTGAGCGGGTCGTCGGCCATGGCTTTGAACCAGTCGCCGACGGTGTTGAAGAGACGATCGAAGTGCGACTTGTACTTGTCGTCATAGAAGCGGCGACCGGACTCGCGGATCTGGCGACCTTCACTGTTGCAGCGGTCCTCAAGGACGAAGCCAGGCTCGAGGAGGACATCGCGGGTGTACGAGTCGACGCGGCTCCACCACTGGCGGAACTCTTCGTCGTTGCGCGCATCGTCGGTGAGGTCATTGACAGCGTCGAAGATGGGGTCCATGGGCTGGTTGTTGGCGAAGCGCTCGAGGAGTGTGCGGAGCTGCTCCCAAGAAGACTGAACAGCGTTGTCCTGCGAGAGAAGTCAGAATCCTGCAGATAAGATGTGAAGTGAATGAGTTTACGCTGGTGACCTGCCCGTGGGCGTCCTTGCCGTGACTAGCAATGTGCTTGCCATGACCGGCATACTCCTCAATGAGGCCAAGGAGCCACTTGACGGACTCCTGGTAGTCATCGTGGCGTTGGCACTCGACGATGACCTTCTTGCCACGGTAGATAAACTGGTCGCGACGCTCCTCAGGGAAGTACTCCTCGGTTAGAACGCGCTTGCCGTCCTCAAACTTGTCCTTAGTCTTATCCTTGTGCTCCTGCGGGACGCGGTCGAGCATGCCATCCTGAGAAAGTTGTCAGTACGGCATCGCAGAACGTCTTGAGAAGTTCACATACGCGGAAGCCGGCGACGCGGTCCTTCAGACTGCGCTTCTTCTCCTCGGTATCAAGCTCACCCTGGTCAGCCTCACTGGAGGATACATCAGCTCGAAGTCGCCGCAGGGAGTACTATAGGATACTCACGCCTTGGTCTGCTGAGCCTCACGGGTGACCTGCTCACGGGCGCGGTCTGCGTTCTCGCGAGCGCGTTGGGCCGTAAGCTCCTTCGCTTCGTCAACTGAGTACTTCTGGCCGTCCTTCTCGACGTGAACACCGCCGTCAGGGTGGTGACGAACGGCGCCATCAACGCCGGGGATGGACGTCTCGGCGACGGGAGTCTCGTTCGGGCCGACGGGCTTACCGCCGGCGGAGACGAAGCGGTCGGCCGGCGCGGACTCGTCGACCTTTTGGAGGCGCTCTTGGTCGGGGCGGATTTGGCCGGCGGCGTGGGTAGCACCGCGAGCAAGAACGTCGCGGCCGATGACGGAGAAGTCAGAGGGCAGCTTACGTGCCTCCTCGTTGGTGGCAAGAAGGTTGAGAAGGGTGCGCAGGTGCTTGGAAGCTGAAGGTTGCGTGAGTACTGATCGCCACAAGAGACGGAGCGATATGCGTCATACCTTGGTCCCTGTCCTGCTGAACCTTGCCGCCGTCAACGGGGATAACCTCGTTGGGGTCCTTCTTGATCGTAGAGGTATCGACGTGACGAGTAGTCCACATGAAGTTCTGGAAGAGCTCGTCCGCGTTCTTGCGCTCGACGATCAGACGAGCGGTCTCGATGAGGTCGCGCACGTCCTGGGTGAGCTCACGGCCCTCGGCCGAGAGTTTCGACTCGTCGATGGGCGAGTTGTTGATCACATACTTGAGCGTGCTGTTGATCTGCTCGTTGGTGGGCATGCGACCGAGGCGGAAGGCCTGGATGACGCCGTAGAGACGCATCTAGTCAAGACGCGTCAGCAAATGAAGTCAAAGACAGATTTGAGGAAAGGATGCTAGCCTTGCGGTCAATGTCCGCCTCCTTCGCCTCCTTGTTGACCGGCGCCGCGACGGCGGTCTTGGGCGGGTGCTCAGAGGTGTTCTTGGTTGCGGTGGGGAGAGACATTTCGTAGAGTCGTAAAGTTGGTCGTGAAAGTTACAAGCAAGAGACAGAGAGCAGGCAATTCCGAATTCGTGTTTTGGTGGCGAGAGAGGGATGGGTGCGAAGGAGATATGTATGCCGCAAAGGTGGTCATGATGTCATCTTGACCCGGCGGCAGCGTCACCTCTGAGCTCCATACCCTTTCTCTCGAATGATCCCGCGTCTACGAGATCCAAGGAAGGCTGCCAGAGCGGGGCACTTGTACCACCTCGGTGGCGCATACTGTGATAATGAAATACGAGGCCGTCAATTTAGCGCATCGTAGCCGCGGCCGGCGGCGCAACCGCAGTCAACGCTTTTGCACCCGCGTCCCCAGCCGCATACCTGTCTATGGTTTATACTTTGCTGCAGTATATAAACACCTAGAAGAATACAAGGAGACAGTAGTTGTAGGAAGTGGAGGTTCTGCCCGAGCAGAGGAAATCCGACGCATGCCTGCGGTAAACCCGATCATTGAAACTTGAGCTTGAGGTTATGTCGAAGAGACTCAATGAAAGGTGCCACTCGTCAGGGACATACGTATGATCCCGCTGACGACGTTCTCCTCGCTGGCGCGGAACTATTCCTCCGTGGCTAGTCGTGTGCTGCGCAACCCGGGAGGTCGACCAAAAGAATTGGTCTTCTTTGCGGGCGGTGACGCGATGACGGTCGAGGCGAGGAAGAGCAAAGAAGACCGTCATGGGTCGCAAGGCGTCTTACGGGAGAACCGAAGCTAGTCCATGATCTCGCTGTGGCACAGTGGGGACGATAGCGTGAACCTGGATCTTTCGCACATCTGACTGAGAGGTCGTGGTCAAGTCGAAGGCGAAAGCGGCGCCAGCAAGGTTCATCGTCTATAGTTACCGATCACGGCGTTAACCGGACTAGTATTCTCTCATTCAAATCTGGCATCGATCTGGCATAGCCGTTACTGCTCATGTAAAGAGCCTACATCGAATACAGTATGTACACTACTCCTCATCATCCAGTCCTAGCTTCCACATCTCAGTCTCATGTATCCTGTCTCGCGAATCTGACTCCTCCCAGATCACCGTCTCGACATGTGTTCTCAGGTGCCGGACTTCGTCTGCGACATTCCAGCATCGCTGCAGGCGCAGCACGCGTAGACGGCGGCGCCATCGCCCGGCGAGGGCCTTGAGATCTGTCTTCACCAGCGATAGATGCGTGAGCGCAGGGAAGAACTCCGGTGCCCCTTCCACCTCCGTCTCCCCAATGTGATCTCGCACTTCAGGTTGAACAAGAGCAAGTAACTCCGCGGCTTCGGCGCTCAGGGCTTCGATGACCAGTCGTCGTACAGAGCGCGCCCTGATCGCGATATCACACCACGCGTCCGCGTGTAGTCGGGCGTGCGGAGTAAGAAGAAGTGTCTCGAGGGCGCTCATCTCAAGCGGGTAAGCGCGCACGAGTGGTTCGCACGCCATCGATAGAGGCGGAAGCTCGGGTTCAGCGTGTCCTGGGGCGAGTAGTGCCATGGTGAACGTGAACCCTTCTGGCGGTGCGGGTTCAGGAAAGGAAAATGATTCGTAAGCACTCGTCGAGACGTTGAATACACTATCCGGAGTGGGAGCAGAGGTAGCACGCAGCGCGTATGTATGCGGCCATTTCCCGTGTAATTCGAGCAATCCAGGTTGCGGCTGCTTCGTGGCGCGTCCTGGGTCCGGAGAGGATATGCGTGACGCAAAATGCCGGGCGAGGTTCGCGTGGAGGCGGTCGAAGACAGCGAGGCCGCCGTGCGTAGGCGGTGGCGCGAGAAGTTTGATGATAGCCTCATTCGAGAAGATGAGCGAGAGATGCGTCGAAGCATCGTACGGTAGCGCCAAAAGTGGTAGAAGGCCACAAATGTCAAGCGGCGTTCCCGTTAAATAAAGCGTGACGATGTGCGGTAGGGTGACACTGCGACCATTCGCACTTTCGACGTCTTCGACGAACCCGCGCCAGTACGGAGAAGCGGGGCTGAGGCGCAAGTCCTTGAGGTTGTGCATATGGGATAGCGCATCGAGCATAGCATTGATCCCACATTTGCTTGTCGTCTGTAGGCTTTGAAGATGGAGAGTAGTGATGCCTCCGTGAAGCAACGGGCTTGTCCAAGGCAGGCAACAACCGCGAAGGATGAGCGTCTCGAGTTGTGGTGCATTGCCCCCAAGGAAGTCGGGAGGAAGACCGAGACCCTCCGCAGCGGGCATCCGTACTCGGCGGAGTATACACGTTCGTAGGATGGGTGCAGGACGACACGCAGCCTGCGTGAAGATGTGAAGGGTGTCCACAAACGACGAGAGGCTGATGAACGCGACGCGGTCCAGGTGCTCAATCACAGGTAGTACTTGTGAGCCATCGCTATACCAGCTCTCGGGCCCGGGGAAGACGACGTGAAGAGGAGCATGTTGCGACCTCTCTAACATGACATCCGTCAGATCCGGATTCGTGAATAGGAGCGAAGACCAGAATTGAGGGAGTGACAGCGCAAGTCTTCGCCAGCGTCTACAGACAGCTGGCACAGAGTGCCACCCCTTACGTGTTTCCTTGTGATCTTCTTTACTGCAGGGGTCCAGGTGCAAGAAGATGTCCGTGAGATTATCGTCGAATAGTTTATCAATGGCACACGGCTCGGATATCTTGAGAGTAGACCCGAAGCGCCGGTGAACGAAAGTCAAGTCGTCCCCGTCGTCATTGTGTGTGTTCATCGGCAGTAGCAGGTATTTGCTTGTTCATACGACAGTAAGCCGGCTAGCGAGGGCCAGCCACAATGACCTGCATGAGCCCGCGGCGCGGCGCGGCGAAACAGATCTGAGATGGTGATGGTTGCGGAACAAGGTGCGCGGAGATGGCCGAAGTCGCGTTGTCGCGCGTCCTTGTGCACAGCGCCGGCCCTTGACCGCGAGCAACGACATCGAGCGCGAGTATCCAGAATGGCGGCCCAGAATGTGAACATGGCAACAGTGCTCAAACGGTGCGCTGCTCTTACGTCTAACATCTATACACGGATATACCATTAACTATGGATAACCTTTACCGCAGGCTAGAGGCCGTTACTTCCCGTTTGGAGGACATGTACGAGAATGCACGCACTGGTGCACCTTCATCTGGCCCTGCAATTGCAGCTGCTTCCGCCACTACGGGTCAAGCCGCTCCACCACCGCCACCGCCACCTCCCCCTCCTGCCATCGCTGTCGCGGATATCGAGGATCCGCCGGCAGTTAAGGCTTTCTTCGAAGAGATCGTGGATACCAAGGTCAAGCAGTTCACGAAACTCACCGAGTCCTTTGCAGCGCCATCTGTCATTGAGCAGGTAACACACTCCTCTCTGACATTAAACACGATGCTGACCTTACGTGTGCTATAGGCGAAAGTCGTCGAGAAGCTTTACACGGGTCTCGGTGGGCTGATCCGTACGGCTGCTCTCTGCAAGAAACCGACGGAGCAGAATGCATTCGCGGAACTGCTTCAGGCTCTCCAGACCGACATCAACGCCATCTCTGCAATTAAGGAGAAGAATTTCAAGGAGAGGACGTTCGCAAACCACCTTACCTTTGTCGCCGAGGGAGCGAGTGCCGTCGGCTGGGTCGCGATTGTAGGTCCTGCAATGACGGTTCAGATTACATGTGACTGATCTTATTACGGCTGTAGGAGGGCAAGCCGGGTCCTTATGTTGGCGAAGTGCGCGATGCAAGCCAGTTCTACGGCAACAGGATCATCAAGGAGTTCAAAGAGAAGTGAGCTAACGTCTCCCTCTCAACTTCGTCAACTAACGGCTCCCCCTAGGGAACCCAAACACGTCGAGTGGGTGCGCTTGTACTTAGACATTCTCGAGTCCATGCGCAAGTACATCATGGCACACCATACTACTGGCCTTGTCTGGAATCCCAAGGGCATGTCTGTTGCCGACTTCAAGGCGTCCTCTTCTGCGTCTGCTGCTCCTGCAGGCGGTGCACCGCCTCCCCCGCCGCCACCGCCGCCACCTACAGCCCCCGCGGCACCTCCCCCTCCCGCATCCGGCGCTTCTCCTGCAGGCGGCATTGGGGCAGTCTTTGCCGACCTCAACAAGGGCTCAGACGTCACGAAGGGCCTTCGCAAGGTGGACAAGAGCGAAATGACACATAAAAACCCCGCGTTACGGGCTAGTAGCACTGTACCCGCCGCGTCGCCGCCGCCTTCTTCAACTGCGGCTAAGCCGAAGAAGCCGGTGAAACCGAGTGCCCTGCATGCAAAGAAGCCGCCCAAATTCGCATTGGAGGGAAATAAGTGGTTGGTGGTACGTGTTATCTCTGTTTCATGATGCAAGGCATGTGCTGACACACGCCGTAGGAGAACCAGGAGGGTGAAACGCTCACTATTGAGGAGACCGAGCGTTCTCAGGTCGTGAACTTGTACGCCTGTACGAAGACGACCGTGATCATCAAAGGCAAGATTAACGCCATCACCCTCTTCTCGTGCAAGTCCTGCTCGCTTCTCGTCGACTCGGTCGTCTCTTCCATCTCCGTCACAAGCTCTCCGGGCTTCGCTGTGCAGGTCACGGGTAGCGCACCGACGTTCCAGCTCGACAGCACAGACGGCGGCACGATCTTCCTCAGCAAAGACAGTCTCGCCACGGAGATCACTACGGCGAAGTGCAGCAACATCAACGTCAATCTGCCTGTAGAGGGCGAGGAGGAGGGCGTGTTTGAGGAGGCGCCGATGCCGGAAATGATGCTTACCAAGGTTGTGAACGGCAAGCTGGTCACGAGCATCGTTGAGCATGCAGGCTAGTATCATGTTGGAAAGGGTGTTGTATGATGTTGAGATTGTCGGAATGACGTACTCTGTATTGGATATGGACGATAGGGATCTGATTCTATCTACGGATACCGGTTAAATTGGCATTTTCTGTCTTCATAGCGCTCGGCTAGTATGTGCGAAAGATGGTACTCTTGACTGTCAGTGCAAGATTTTCATTGAGTCCCCCTCCAAGAAGTCCAGTAGGCGTAGGCGATTGGCACTGAAGGCAGTGGGCACCTTTTGCCTGAAGTCACAAGATCGCGTACTATATCTTCACACGCCGCGCGCGGCTGACTGGCAGTGGCGGTGGCGATGGCGAGCGCTGCCTTTCTGTGCGTGCCGCCGACGACGATCATGAAACTTGTCCTCTGCGGTCCATGCTGTTGCGGATTCGACTTCACATGAAGGGGGACGACGCCCGCGACGATCTCTAGGCTGCTTCTCTGACGTGAAGAATTCCTTGATGCCCTCAAGCCAAGCAACCCTGTTTCCAGCGCGTCTGTCAAGACGAGCGCGTCCGTGTTTCGTCCAGTGCTCTACAGCCCTCTCCGTCAACTGTTTCCAGAGCTACAATCGCATTTTACTCTGTTTCTGTCAAGTAGAAAGCTGGGGCAACACGAGCGCGGCGCCAAACAGATAAACCCCAAACTCAACCGCCATCACCATCCATCAAGCGCGCACACTAACTTCCATTCGCAATTATGGGGCTCGCTCCTGCCGAGGCCGTTCGTTAACGTGCCGGAGCTGGGTCCGGGGCCCTACGGCAGTGGCTCGATATGCGTAGAAGGTTGGCGGAATCGCGTCGGGCCTCGCCATGTCATCTCCCGCGTCCAGTCGTCGATGAATGGGCGTCTACACGTGTGTTTGCCGACGGCAAATTGCTGTCCACCAAGTCTTAAATACCTCAAGCTAGTGTCGGTCTCGGCAGGCTTCCTCTCGCCTTTCAACCATCACGATGGTCCTCCACGCTCTTTCGTTTGGTCTTGTCTCCTCCGTTTTGAGCTCCTCAGCGCTCGCCACCACTGTCTCTACGGCTCTCAATATCGTCAACCGCGAGGTCAACCTCGACGGTTACACCAAATCGTGCGGCAACAAGACCTTCATCGCTCTTCATATGCTGAAAGTATCGCAGAGCCACTCTTGTCAATGGCACATTCCCTGGGCCAATCATTTCTCTAAACAAGGTCAATGAACCCCAGGGATATCGCGGCTTGACCCTGACATTAGAATGCAGGGAGACCGCCTTGAGGTCAATGTGACCAAGGGCTTGACCCAATCGAACGGTCTCGACTTGGTCACGACAGTGGTGAGTTGCATGCTCCTGGCGCTTCACAACTCCCTCCTGATCACTGCCACGATTCAGCACTGGCACGGTATTGACCAGCTTCGGTCAAACTGGGCCGACGGTGTAGCTAGCGTGACACAGTGTCCGATCATCCCAGGTATGCCTCATTCTGATCTTCGCCGTGCAACAATCCTCATCACTTGCGCAGGCAATTCATTCGTTTACAATTTTACTGTCCCTGATCAAGCGTACGTTCAGTCATCTTGCACTTGTGGTGTATCGCTCCGGCTAACCTCACCTGTAGAGGAACATTGTACGTGCACACGTCTTCACCGACAGAGCATCTTCTGACGACTGACGTCGGTTCAGCTTTTACCACTCCCACTACGGCGGCCAGATGTGCGATGGCCTGAAGGGTGCACTCATTGTGCGAGACCCTAATGACCCTCTGCAGTACCTGTATGATGTCGATGATGGTGCGTTTTTTGCGTATCTAGGAGAATAGGTACAAAGGGCTGAACTGAAAACTGCGCCTTACAGATAGCACGGTACTCAGTCTCAGTGACTGGTACCACTTCCCGAGCCAGAAGATGTCTGGCGTTCCTGAGTTTGACTCTGTGCTCATCAACGGCATCGGTCGCTACGTGGACGGACCGACTGATAACGCTCTCGCTGTTGTTAATGTGAAGGCCGGGACTAGGTCAGTGTCTCCGGCCGGGTGCCAGCTGAGCGCGTTCAGTAGTATCTGACCCGACGTTGTAGATACCGGTTCCGTCTGATATCCATGAGCTGTGAGTGTACGACTTGTGCGCGAAGCATCCTTCACGCCCTGATCATCCGCAACAGGTCTGCCCAACTTCGTCTTCTCCGTCGACAAGCACACCCTTACCATCATCGAGGCCGATGGTAACTCGGTCATTCCGCATGACGTTTCTTCCTTGCAGATCTTTGCGGGTGCGTGAATCCGTGTATCCCTTTCATCTGAGGAGCTCACCCTCGCATGTGTAGGGCAGCGCTATTCCTTCGTGCTGAACGCCAATCAGCCCAAGGACAACTATTGTCAGTCTTTGACGTCATAAAGCTCGGACAACCATCCGCTGACATGTATATCAGGGATCCGCGCTGCGCCGAACTCGGCCACCAATAACAGCACCGGGGACGGTCTTAACAGCGCTATTTTGAACTACGAGGGCGTCGACGTTGCAGATCCTAGCTCCCTGAACACCGCATTGAACAACCGCCTCGTCGAAACCGATCTCCATCCACTGGAGGCGTCCATCGTCGTACGCCCTGATTCGCCACTTCTCGTATCGCATGCATTGACTCGCACACTAGCCTGATGCCGATTTGGTTATCGACCTGGACTTCAACTTTAATACAACCTCTGGTCTTTTCACCGCCAACAATGTTTCGTTCTCGATGGAGAACTCTATGCCGACTCTGCTTCAGATTCTGAGCGGGAACCAGAGGGCCGAAGACCTGCTGCCTTCGGGGAGCATCTATAGCCTTCCGCGTAACCAAACCATCGAGTTGCGTATGCCCGCTCGCTCTGGTATCGAGGCGAAGAGCGGTACGTGTGCCGGATACCTCATCTGTGGGAGATTTCTCACTCTGATTC
This sequence comes from Peniophora sp. CBMAI 1063, assembly GCA_900536885.1. Taxonomy (NCBI): domain Eukaryota; kingdom Fungi; phylum Basidiomycota; class Agaricomycetes; order Russulales; family Peniophoraceae; genus Peniophora; species Peniophora sp. CBMAI 1063. The sequence continues at coordinate 19,874 of UWZB01000149.1, forward strand.
CTAGGTCCGCATCCATTGCATCTTCACGGTCACTCTTTCTGGGTTGTTCAGTCGGCTGGGAATGCTACGGAAAACACTATTGATCCGATCATGCGTGACGTCGTCGCGAGCGCCGTTGACGCCAACGACAGCACTTCCGTTGTCAAGATACGTTTTAGGACGGACAACCCTGGTCCTTGGATCTTTCACTGCCACATGTGAGTATGAAGTCTCCAGATCGGATCGACAGTTACTCAAGTGTGTTGGTAGTGATTGGCATTTGGCCAACGGTCAGTCTTCGTGGCGCTGAACCGTCTGACTCAGTGATACTAACGTCGTTTTTGCAAACGTCAGGATTTGGCGTCGTGTGAGTCTTGACAGTACGCCGGAAACTGCTTCAAGCAATTAATAGACCACGCTTTTCTAGATTCGCCGAGGACAGCGCCAGCGTCGCGGACGAGGTCGTCCCATCACCAGGGTGGAATCAGATTTGCCCCGCATATAACACGTTCATAAAGGAGGGAAAGTGATTACTGATAACACTTTACTAATGCATTCCTCATTCAGTGTCGACGTACGTTGAGATCGGATAAAGTATACTCACTAAGATCCCGATATTATATCCTGCTGTTTAACTATACTGTCCCTACTCTTCTTCAATACTTACTTGTGAGAGTTGTCGTCCCGAGACTTTGCGATGTGACTGAGAGCTATCATAGCAGGCAGGCGTACTCTATTTTGCCTATCAAGGACTACTCATTCCGTCCGACGTCTGAGCACCGCGGGTTCCAGCGGGTTTCACGTTCAAAAGTCACGAGGTCGTGTTTAGCCATTCGCACGGTTTTGCCTGGTTTTGCAGCTCGTAGCGGAAGCCCTGGAACCTGCTCCTTGACCATCATGATCATGTCTTCTGCGCTCCCGACATACTCTGCTAGCACGGCTGGTATGATATCAACACTTTGCGTCTCAGGAAAAGCAAGTGGCGGAATCGAGTCGACGGTGCAGAAGAAACTACGTAGACCGAATCAGACTCTCAATCAGTGTTTACCGTTTGAAACTCAAGGCTCGGGTCAGAGAATTCCAGTCCATCTCTGGACCATCCGCATGAGTAACTATACCTGCAAAGAGACAAGGCTCGCAGGGTTTGCTGGACTGCGAACCCAGTCCATATGAGCGGAGTTCCTTTGGTGTGCGTGCAAACCGCGGGAGATATGGACTGACGTCTCCATGCCTTCCCGTGGACATCCCTGCAACAGGGTTAGTCGAGAGATTGAACTCCGAGGCATTCCAACACTGATGACCATCTCTATACAGGTGGAACTCCAGGCGTGTATCCGAATGCGTTCATCTGATAGCCTTTGACACCAAGCATCGGGGTTGTCGCGCTCTCCAGCATACATATCCCCAAACGATCACCGACGATCACCGGGCCTACCTCCTGCGCTGTTTCGAGTTCATACTCGCAGTAAGCACGGTGCTGTATCGCTACCGCGCGTTCCACCGAAAGGAGAGATCGAATATACCGGAGACACGATTCATGATCACGATCAGCGCTTGTGGTCAAAGCGATGCACTCCAGCTTAAGCGATTGCAGCCTATGTTTTTTTGCCCGTATCATGCATGAGGTCTTCTCCCATCGTCCAAACGACCAATCGCGCTGTAGTGAGCGGAGAGAGTGTGGTGAGCCACTTTGTCATCGATAGGGCAGCTCGGGGTGATAGATACGTTTCACAGTACCTCGTCCATGTCGCGTGAGAGGGGAAGTCTGTTTCTGCTCCCATTGCGGCGTCGCCCTGGGAGAGGAATGCGTTGGCTGTAGCCCCGATGTATGGCGGGGCTACCCTGAGCCAGGGTCCGGAAGATATTCTGAGCGCCGCGTTCCCGACCGTCTATAGACCGGCCTTCTGGTGAGTACATGTGGAAGAGACTGTATCATCACCTTGCTGAGGGCTCTACAACAATGTAGCGGTTATTAAGCAGGGTCAAGAAAGCATGCACGCTGAGGGCTAACAAAGCGACACCCACTACGAGGTATCGGCCCTTGGGGCCATCAACTTCAACATTTTTCTCGCTATGCGACGTGCTACTGCCAGGGACGGTATCTGTAGACAGGACATCACGCACAGCACCGCGTTGCGTCGATAGGACTGGAGGCCAACGTGTTGTCGCCAGAACCTCGGCCCAAGCACGAGGCAAACGGTAGGCTGGCGAGCATGTCACGCCCAGCTATTCCCGCGCAGTGGACGCGGGACTCGGTACCCGGCGCGACCTCACGGGTTAACTCTCTTTCGCTCTTCGCCCCCACCCTAGATCCTATGCTCATCTGATAGCCGTCATCTAGACGTCCTCACATTGCTTGCGTGAGGTGTTGATGTACTCTTATGGCAACTATGGGCAAGGGGTGCCTGGACCTGTTCCCAGTTTCTCTGTTAAGAACCGAATCATGCGCCGGCGCCAGGCTAGTACTGCGGGCAACCACCTCAGCCCCGGTGTTGTGACTACCGATTGTTGTAGGCCCATCTGGAAGCTGTGCCTCTTGTTCTCCTTGCGGTTAATCTCTGTCTGTAGTCTCATTGTGTTCAGCATGTGAAGCCATCGTGGTTCTCCCCCCAACCTGTGCCACCCAGGTTTGTTCTTTCGGAAGCGGCGCAGAAGAAGGATCAGTATCGGGCCAATGCGCTATAGCACTCCTACAGATTCTCTTGTTGCGCAGTACAAACTCACGTCTTGCGGAAATAGGAAAGATGAACAATGCAGCGTATTGTTCCCAGTCACCACCCGATGGTCGAGGGCTATGCGCGTGAGGAATCTGATCTCTTTCATATATAAGGAGTGGCAGCCCTGCAGCATTGACTTCACCAATCACTATCTTCTCCCATGTCTCCGCCTTCCTACGACGATATTCCGCCGCCATACGTGCTGGGGGATGTCGTCCCCTCGTATACCAAACACCTCGCCGGTTCCGACAACACACCAGACTGCACGTCCAGCCCCTCTTATGGTCTCGCATATACCTCGCTCAAGGCCAACAAGAGTGGCTTTACTTCCACCACCTCGGCTACGGTCACTTCATCCCCTCCCGCTGCCGCTGCCGATGGCGAAGCGATCGTCAATGTTGCACCTGATCGCGCACCCACGTCTCGCACCGTACTCATGACACACACCGAAACGTACACAGACCGTGTCGGAGAGCATAGTCATGCTGTCGCATGGCTGTGGCTGGAGAATGGGCGTGTCTATTATGGAAGGCACGCGGCTCCTGGTCTGTACAACGAAGCGGGCCCAAGTCCACTTACGATGCTGGTAGCCTGCGTCGACGGTCAGGTCCTCCCTCACATGAAGCAGAGCTACCACAGAGCGTCTCCCGAGGTTCTGGGTGTTTCCCTTTCTCGCCTCGCAGGCCGAGATACAGGACCCGCGCTGTGCAGTCACAACCCCTCTTCTTCCCCGTCTTCTGTCAAACTCGACGAACACGAGATTGAGATGTACGAACGGCTTTGGGGACACCCTCACCCGAACGTCACCCAGTACCACGGCGTCTCCGCCGTTGATGACGAGTACATCACCGGTATCCAGGTCAGCGCCTCCAAGCTCACGCTTCAGGACGCGCTGCTTGACTGGCCGTTCATGCGTCTTGGATCAATCGAGCGCGGGCTATATGCTGGCATCGCCCACCTGCATTCTCATGGCATTTGCCACAACAACCTCAACCTATCGTCTGTCAGGATGAGTGATGCTGGCGGCGCGATCCTCGCAGATCTGCGTTTCGCCACGGTCATCAACACAGATGGCAGCATCGATGTGCCATCGGTGGGTGGTGGGCTGAAAGGGTGGCTTCTTCGTCGGCACGATCCCGACTACACCGCAGCGCGCCATCTGATGCGCGAGGCACGTACCTTGCGCTTATATGCGGCGGGGCGCTTCGTCTATTGGAAGGCTTGGGGCGTTGTGCGGGCAGTCTTGAGCGGCTTGAAGGGGTTTGCGATCAACATTCGGCGTCTTGGGCGTACGGTCCGCGATCCGTTGCTCCTCGTCCTTGACCGTGGCTTCTGAAGATATTCATCCCCATACTTGGCTTGATCGTCCAGCGACGAATGGGGCCTATCCAGCTTCCCATGTGGCATTATTGCTTGCAGTTCTCGTCTGTACTACCCGGATCCTTGCGCCCGTCTTCTTCAGCACCTTACTTATTCCCATATCGCTATACGGCAGTCACATATCCTTATTCCCATGTATGTCTGTAGCTTCTGTTAACGAATGGAGTACGCGTGAAGCCGGCTTAATTCAACAACAACAACATATTGATACATGATAGGTGATACATGAGAGTTGTACACGGAAGAGTGAATGGGTGAGCGTAGGATAACATGAGTGACTGATACTACTGACGGTTGCAGCGAGTGGGAGCGTGAGATGAGTTTGCAACGATAAATACTATGGACCCCTAAACCCTGAAGACCAAGAAAGGGAGAACTACGCAGGCTCTGGCATCGCCTGCAAAACCGACTTGGATGCGCCCCAAATCCCAAGCTTTCGGATCGATCGCAAGAAAGAGCCACCTCGGTGAATTTTGGGCCTGGTAAATCCGGGTACCGGTGCAACCGTGCTTGGCGGAGGTGTACCAATGCTGCTGCTCGGAGGAGTCTGAGGTGCACTAGATCGCTCTGTCGTCGTCGTCGATGTACTCGACACCGTCGTCGGGAGATTGAGGGGCTGAGGGGGCGGTGGACGGCGTGGAGGCGCAGCAGGAGGTAGCTTGTAGTTCAGGTTGAGCGCACGCGCATACTCGACCACGTTATTGCGCGCGGCCTCGCTGGCGAACACCAGATCTTCGTCGTCGAGACCCCAACGACGTATCTGAACTGTTTCGCGCCGGAGATCGGATAGGGAGATGCGCGCGCTTGGGAGTGGTGCAAGCGTACGCGAGATGAGTGCGGCGGCAGCTGGTGAGATGGGAAGTGTGTTCTGCAGATGATTCGGGTCATGGATGAAGGCGAGGAAGTTTGGGTCGGATGAGTGAGCGCGAGCCCAGGGGTAGCCACCCGTGATGAGGTTCACGAGCACGACACCTAGTGCGAAGACGTCCGCCGCGTGGGTATCGTACGTGTCTCCAACGACCTCTGTGCCAAGACACTCTGTACCACTACGTTAATATGGTGGACGGCTCGATCGAGAGAGTGAACACGAACCAGGCGACTTGTAGTGCTTGCTTCCCGCACCGAACTGATCACATTGAGCCTCAGTCGTTGCGAGGCCGAAGTCCGCAAGGAAGAAGCGCTTGCCACACGAGGATACGAGCACGTTGTCCGGCTTAATGTCGCGGTGAGCAATCCCACGATAATGGCAATGTGTAACAGCATCGCAGAGCTGGAGGAATGCACTCGTGATGGCTTCGTCGTCGTACCAGAATAGCCCCTGAGACGTGATCGCACTCAGCAGCGTGCCGCCTCCAACGAAGTCAAGCACGAGATACGCGCGTCCTGCCGAGATGAACGTCCGGTGTAGGGTCAAAACCCCTGGGTGATCCGTCACCATACTATGCAGCGCGACCTCCTCGGCGAAGCGCTGCCACGCGGTCCTACGTGTGGACTTCTGCTTTGTGCGAGCATGGCCCGAGGGTGCCGAGGGATCGGTTTCGGTTTCAGCAGGAAACAATGCCTTGATCGCAAAGATGCGGCCCGCACGGTCGACGGCACGGTAAACGGCGCCGAAAGCGCCTGTCCCGATAAGCTCCAGGACCACGTACGCGCCATTGTCCAGTTGATCGCCTGCCCGGTGTAGACTTAGACTCCGCAAGGACTTGCGCGGGAGTGGAGGCGCGCGTTTGATGTTCCGCTTTGGGTTGGACGGCTTGTTGCCATTAGAGGTTGTGGCTTGGGAACGCATGCCGGCTCGTGTGCGAAAGGATGATCGGTGGACTCCGCCAAGAGATGCTGAGCTCGAGGAAGTGGCGAGCCTGGCACGCACGGAGCGAAAGGAAGGACAGGAGGCGGGACGTGGCCGGGTGGCGTCCTCGAGGGAAGTGGTCTCCTGGCATCCGAAGTTCAAGTAGGTCCGTCCCGAGGGGCGTCTTGAAGAACCTCCGTTCGCGGGATCGGTCGTGCCAGATATCCAAGTGAGCTACACAGGTCCGGAGGCATAAACTGAAGACAATGCGTCTCGGATCCTTGTAACACGAGCAGGTTGTCGAAGGTGGCCCTGCACAGTCTAGAGCTTCTGGCCTAAAGTCGGGAGACAATTGAAGTCAGTCTTGCCATGTGCGGAGAGCGAACAGTAGTCCACGGACGGTTATATATATCAGGTCTTGACGACCCTCACGTCGTTGTACATTCGTCGGTTCCTCTTCGCGACATTCTCCGAGTAAGGATGGGCTTCCGCTTGCGCCTTCGTCAAGTACTGAGGGTGAGAGAGCCGATCTGTTTACGAGGTGCTCCCGAAAGCAATGTAGGAAATGCATGCGCCACAGCGATCTTGACCAAAAGAGGGCATATGCCTGTATTGGTGTGCGTGAATTGTGTCCTCAGGGGCTGATGTCTCAGCTGTCCAAGTGCTGTCTCGACGCGCGACGCGGCGCGTTCCACCGAGTTATACAGCCAAGGAGAGACCGTGGAATTTCCATCATTCGCATAGTATTGAGAAAGACCGAATTTGATATTTGCACGAAGGACAGCCTGACGAAGGATAGTCGGAGTAGATACCAGCGATGCTGGTAGGTTAAGGCAACACGCGAGCGTGCGGCGCTCTCGCGTTGAGTCGGTTCGGCCCGATAGCCGCCCGTTCCCATCACAACCTGCCGGCGTGTTCCCAACTTCCTGCCAAGAACGTTGAGACGGGTGAGTGCGCCCAAGAATCGTTGCGCAAGTTGACTCGTGATTCTGTGAGTTCTGCGTACCAGAGTTCTCGTTATACCTCGAGTACTTGGTAGACCAACTATGCTATCCAAATATCACGGCCGCATCGGGGCCGACTTGCCCGCGAGTGGTTCTATTCATCGCCGATACATTATCTTATCGACGTTTTGCAAGCCGATCTGTGTACTTCGTCTGTCGTCTAACTGACGCATATCCATGAGAAGCTATACGCACCCATAGGAGCATGCATTTCAGGCCTAGTATAGCTAGTATAATACCCTCTGCAACTTACACTTGCGTTTCTATCTCGACCTTCAACCCATGATCTCGCGCGCGTTCCGTCTATCATATCTTCCCTGTGAACGAACGCCTTCGACGTATGGAGTGGGCCCACCTTCTACACGTTCTAGAGTCCGGACGCGCAATTGCACCCAAGAAGGGCATCTTCGCGAGGATGGGAGAAGAGGGGATGCAGTGATGGCGTACCCCGCAGTCAGCATAGTGGGGACGCATGTATAGCACTTACGCTGAATATATGCGCGCGGTCCGAAGAGCCTGGGCGATTCACACTTGGGACGATCACGGAAATGCGTATATTGCACCGGCCGCTCGCACCGAACGCGCCGCACGGTCGGAAGAATGTAGACAAAGGAATCGTACAAGCACGCGTCCGCCGCTCGGATTGCTTCGGATGAGCGCATATGCGACGTATGGTTCCAAGCCGATAGCAGAAGACAGAGGCTTCGGATGGCGATGGAGCCGAGGCTGTCAACCCAGATCTCAATCAGCCTCGAGGGTTGCTGAGCGGCGCCTTCGGGCTGCGGTTCAACCCATGAGAAGTCTCTTCGCCCAGACGAACCACAGTCCTGTGCGCGTCAGAACGATCTCTGTACCTGTATTCTGTTCGACTGGAGATTAAGCACATGCCGCCCTGTCACGCCTTTATTGTTCGTACTTGTGACGCAGTTATCGACAGCCTGAAGGAGCGAGCGACGAACGAGTTCGATCGGGGAACCAGGAACGCTGATGATACCGGTCCTCGACCGCCGAACGAGCCTGAGATGGCGCTCTTTGTTTTCGGCTTGATGGTCGCGCGGCGCAGAGATTCCGGAAGCGCCGCGAGGCAGTAATTGAGAAAGTTGAACCGCAGCAGAATACCAGAACTTGAGCGCCTGCAGTGGCCCAAATCTGGAGCCACAGCTACCCACAGTTGAAGGAGCAGTGAGATGAGATCTGGCGAGGGGAAAGCGGTTCACTCGGACATGATCATGACAACCAGTGGAGCCGCTGGAAAGAACAGGGCTGGCGGGATGACGCTGAAGCCGTTCGGCGGGCGGGAGAAGCGCTCGTCGAAAGTGAACTTCACGTGACCGTCCGAGGCGAAGGCGGGCCTTTAAAAACGAAATAATCCTGAAAGTTGTTCGCGAACGACTACGACGACCGGCTGCGGTGGACTTGTATCGGTGCTTGAGGCCCGATTTTCTGTAAAGACTGTGAATTTATACGGTGCGTACTCGCCTCTATGCGCCCGAGAAAGAAGCGTGGACGCTGAGAACGGGAAAGGCATCAGCGGTGAGGCGCCCACAAGGCCAAACAAATCGCACGGAGCGTTCAACTTCGTGAGTGAAGCGCCCGCGGTCCCTTTGCCTTTTGCCCTTTGGACTGAATATTCCTTGCTGCTCAGGCGCGGCCTCCTCCGTCCCGACGCTCTTTCTGGTTCGGACCCCGAATATTGGACTTTTGACAGCTTTGCCTCCGTGCGCTGTAGTGTGACTTCAAGTTGGAAACCGGACGTGGTGAGTGGGGCTCGTGGCTGCCTCGTGCCGCCAGCCGGTTCAGTCGAACAATGAGCTCAAGTCTCCAACAGCCATCATAGCCCCGGCTCATCATCCTCAAGGTATAAACCACCAGGTCAGTCGCGCCTTATAATGTCGCCATCAACTCGACCGCTGATCTAGCCTTTGCTCTCTCCCCCACCTACCGTGCCTCGTGCCTCGTCCACCAACGACCTTTGTACGACCACCACCACGACCGCTGTATCGCTATCACCCACACTGTATCCCCTGATCTCTTATTCTCTCGCCGGCACCATCTTCGCCTTGGCCACCGACCACCATGACCGCCGTGTTTGTCCGTCACCCGCTCTCAACAATTTCTCTGCATGGTCGTGGACAACCAGGCTTCTCTACTACTACAACTCTTGCTACCTCTCGAAAGAGGAATTCGGCTGTACTTGACTCGGACGATAACACCGACATGCAATCTTACCTGGCAGCTCCCTCCGCTAATGGCCGCTATCTCGCCCCGCCTCCTTCATCCTCGTCCGGCCGCCGCATCCCCGCGTTGAAGATCGGCGAGGATATAGACGACTTTCTTTCGTCTGATCTCGAGCACTCCTTTGCTTCGAACATGTCCCTTCAGTCGCCCGACAAGTCCGGCCTGTCTGTAGCCGACAGTGATGCTATGGAGATCTCGCCCATGCCTATGCGTACCTTCAAGTCTGAGAACGTCGACTTGGAGCAGGCAGCGCGTAGGAACTTGCTCGGCAATCGCCCTCGTGCGAGCACCGTCAACTTGGGCGTCCAGCGCCTGTTCGGTCGCGATGCCAGCAATGACGACATGTCAACCATGTCGGGCGCATCAAATGGTACCAAGTCGTCGAACAAGCGCACTCAGCGCGCCGCCCTGCCTTTTGAGTGGATGTCTCAGGCGCGTGAGCCGTCGCCCGTTGCCCAGGCTGCGGTCAGTGTTCCACCGGTTCATGTCAGTCTGGACTGGGTATTGATTACCGTCTGCTCATATAGCCCGCCTCGGACGACGCCATGGATATAGACTCGTCCTACTCGCAGTCCATTTCTGTCGAGGTCGACGCTCCGTACGTGGACCTGTCATCGCCGGAGCCTGCACCACTCTCCGCCGCGCCGACGATCACTGGCTTTGACACCTTCTCACCGGCACCCCTATCAGCGGCGCCGACAATCAAGGGCTTCGACGCATTCTTCGACGCAGTTTCACCGGAGCGCTCGCGCGACGACATCGCCGCTCATCCTGCCAAGAAGCGGCGCTCAATTTCGCCTCCCCGTGCTGGCCGTCGCCGCTCGGGTACCATTGGCAGCCCACTTGCGCTCGACAGCTCTCCACTTGCAGCTTCGCCCAGTGCCCTCAAGTTGGAGCGTATTCTCTCTGGTGGCCCCAGCTCTGGCGCTGCTCGCCTGCCCAAACCTATGCTCTCCGGTCTCGGAGCACCCGACGCGGTGAACCCTAACAAGCGCGCTCGCCGTCCCGTCGTATCATCCATGATCGCTGCGCCTGCAGAGCCTGCTCTTCGCTCGGCCAACCCCACTCTTGACGGGTCTGGTGCCCATCGCCCAATGCCACCGACCCGTCGCGCGTTCAGCGCTATGCTTCCACCTGGTGGAGCATTGACTTTGAACGCCCTCAACGCAGACGGTAGCGCTTCAGCCGATGAGAGCTCATTTGACCGCTCGGGCGATATGTCTTCGCCTGCAGCCGCGCATGTCAGGCGCCAACAAGAACGCACCCTCCGCCGTCGCGATGGCACAGACAACTTCCGGGCTGAGGGCAGTGGGTTGAGACATAGTGCGGAGATCAAGCGCGAGAGCCCTCGCTCGCGCGCGATGCCGGAGTGGGGTCTGGGAAGCTTCGGAGACAACGAGGCGGCGGGCAAGGTCTTGCCGTGCCATCGTGTGCGCGAGGATGGGCTGATGCGTATCAAGCCCGCCGCGCTCGACGACTTGCTTGACGGCAAGTATGCGAGCCAGATCGATGGGTACCAGATCATCGATTGCCGCTTCGACTATGAATACGCAGGAGGGCACATCCCGGGTGCGATCAACATCAACACGACGGCGGCGCTTGAGGAGTTTTTCCTTGGATCTATGGCACCGAAGCCCGCTCCAAGCACCTCCGGCGTTGGTCCGCGCAAGAAGATCCTTGTCTTCCACTGCGAGTTCAGCGTCAAGCGCGCCCCTACGTTGTACGTCTGTCTCTTCACACTCGAGACCTCAACCTTACTGACGTTCAATGTGCAGCGCGAAGCATCTTCGTTCGAAGGATCGTGCGATGAACAGCATGCACTATCCAAGCGTGTACTATCCTGAGGTATACGTTCTCGAGGGCGGTTACTGCAACTTCTTCAAGGAGTCTCGCGCCCGCTTGCGGCCCACCGGCTACGTCCGCATGGATGACCCTGTCCACGCGGCTTCGCGCAAAGAAGACCTCGACCAGTTCCGCAAGGGCAAGTTCGGCCGCACGCGCTCGTACGCTTACGGTGACATGCCTGGCGCCGGCAGCAAGTCTTCGTCGTCTGGGTCCAACATGACGGCAAAGCGCTCGAGTGCACCCACGCAGAGCGCGCAGATGTTGTTCGGTGCCGCCACGAAGAGGCGCAGCGCACTCGAGGCTCTTGCTGAAGATCACCCCCCGACGGATGAGGAGACGGACACGGATATCGGTGATAGTCCGTGCCCTCCGCCTACGCGCAATGTTGCGTTCAAGGGCAAGCGTATGGGCGCGCTCACCCGTGCACCGGGATTGATCCGCGCTGAGACCTACGACCCTTCGCGCTACGCCGCATACTGAACGCCTGGATCTGTGCATTGATCACGAATGGACAACCATCATGGACTGCAATATCGACATGTTTTCTCGCTTCTAAGCTTTGCCTCGCGCCATGCTGTATGATCTCCGGCCGCATCAGCTCTTTGCCTTAATGCGCCATGGACATACGACATTCGCTCGTCCCGACTCGTACTCGCCCCATGCTAGCCTTGGGCCGGCCCCTCTCGATCTAGTTTGCCCCTGATCTGAATCTCTCCATCTCCCATCTCCCCATATATAAGTATGCATCTATCCCTCTCTGCTCTACCCGCCTCCGAAGAATCAGAATCATCTCCAGCCTGTACTTCCCCACACGTACCCGCATCTACACGGTATCTGCTCCCAGTCTCCTATCATCTACGTCTGAAGACCCCCATCGCGACTGTAACATATTATAGGCCGAGTTTCTATGAACCCGGTCCTGCCTCACATCCGTATGCATGCATTTCCCTCTATTCCTTCCTACTCCTTCATATTCATCTTCATCTTCATCTTCTCATCTCACTCTTCGTTTGAGCGCCTCGTGATCATTCGCCCTCTTGCCGAGAGCTACTATCCCTTCGACCTACTGCATTTGTTTCTTGACGGACCGTTTCATGCCCCGCCGAGTCGACCTTTGCTACTACCTTTTCTTGTTCCCTTCTGCATCTTCAGTTGAAATGAAAGTACCCACTGGATTTGGATCACCATACTACCCATGCGCTCTTGAAGACTCAATGCTAGGAGTTGCTTTCTCCGAAGCGCTCACAGACGTCATCGTACTTTACAGGTGAGCGGCAATTCCTATGGGTTATCCGTGCGTGACTATGATATGCCTATACAATTCAGAGTGGAGTGTTCAACACCTCACAGAAATTCATCTCGACGCCTTCTATGGCATTAGACGCCAAAACAAGTATAATCGTCGCTGATCTCCGTGGACGCATTATCCCGGGTCAGTCGGGAAATGGGTTGTGGCCCTTGTGGGTCTCGAGGGACCTCATCATGCGAATATAGGATCTGTGCGGGTCCCCATCGGCACTCGAGCGCTTTCTTTCGGTTCGTCCGGTTCACCAACCGCAACGCTCTCAGGCCAGGGGACAGCCGGACGCCCTACAAGTACACAAGGCTATCGGTCTACGGGCCTCATGACGTATGCACGTTACTTCAGTATCTCGAGCGGTTCGAACTTCAGAGAGCACCTCTGAGCACCTTTGACAGTTTTTCATCACAGACGACTTCACACCTCTGCGCCCTGAGACCTGAGGCCTGATAGTCGATTTCGCTGTATGCATAATTCGGGAGCTGGCGCGCGGTCGCGTGTGGCACTTCTCCCGCTGTCTCCCTCATGCCAAACCTGGATGATCCCACATATGCTGATCCGTGCCCTGATCCACCTCCCCGTCAGGAGCGTTCATAGCTCGTAATGCTAGAGACGAAGCGGTCACGCGGTCCGACGACATCTGCTTCTGCGAGAGTGGGCCAATACGTAGTACGTATATAAAGATGTTCACGGCCCACTCAACTTCCTTGCTCACGGAATCAGACAGCTCTCGCTTCATCGCATCACAGTCAAGCACCGATGTCTCTCCCTTCAACTCAAAAGGCTCTACTTCTCCCTCGGTGCGGCCCCGACGCGGCTTACGCAGTCGGTGAACGCCCGGTGCCACAGCCAGGCCCCGGTCAAGTTCTCATCCGCAACGTCGCAGTCGCGCTCAATCCCCTCGATGTTGGCATTCGCACCTTAGGCCTATATGTATCCGAGCAGGATTGGCCTACCGTGGCTGGGTGGGATGGTGCGGGCACGATTGCCGTGCTTGGTCCTAACGTCCAGACTTGGGCTGTTGGCGACGTAGTGATGTACCAGGGATGGGCACCGCCGGACTATGGGACATTCCAGGAGTATACGTTGGCGGAAGCTGAGCTCGTCTCTCGCGTACCTGGCAACATCTCCATCGAAGAGGCAACCACAATCCCGTCCGCCTACGCGACTGCTGTTTGCCCGTTGTACAACACGCTTAGCGCTGAACATGCTCTGGGTCTCACCCCGCCTTGGGATGAAGGTGGACGAGGCAAGTACGCCGGTCAGGCGGCTCTTGTCATCGGCGGTTCCGGCTCAGTGGGGCAACTCAGTGAGGTGTCTTTCACTTATACTATGCGCAAATACTGACCATAGTTTCAGCCTTGCAGATGCTCAAGCTCAGTGGCTTCTCACCCATCATCACTACAGCATCGAGTAGCAACGAAGCTTACTGCAAAAGCGCTGGTGCAACGCACGTCATCGACTATCATACTACGTCGTACGATGCTCTTCCCGACAAGGTCGCCGAGCTCCTGAACGGCGCGCCGCTCGCACTAGCAGTGGATGCCATCTCGGTACCGGAGAGCCAGAAGGCGTCGTGGTCGGCGATCGCGCCGGGTGCCAAGCTCGTTCTCGTGCTTCCATCCGTCCTTGAAGTCGAACTTGGGAAGCCCGAGAAGGAATCAGGAAAGACTGTCGTGATGGCGCACGCCGTGTGGAAGTCGGAGGAGAACCTGAAGATCGCGGCGCGTGCATGCAGGGAGCTTCCCGGTTTGGTAGAGAGTGGTGATGTCAAGGTTCGTACACGTCTATATGCTGTGGAAGATGAAGTTCTAACTGTCGTCAACGCAGCCCAATCACGTTGAAGTACTTCCTGGTGGTCTGAAGGGTATCAATCCTGGCGTTGACCGGCTGGAGGCGAAGAAGGTCAGCGGCGCGAAGCTTGTCGTTCATCCACAAGAGGGTGTATGAACTGTACCGCATCATGGTCGTTCCACTGAGAATCGTGCCTCGCACGATACGTAGTGGAAGATAAAAAGGGATAGGCTTCAATGATATACTTTTCGTGACCCTCATGGAGACAGACTTCGGGCACCCATCCCTTATAGCATTTGGTGCGTCATTTACCGCATGCGTCCGTCTGGCGAGCGTCGAGCGTCCTCGGCGCAAACGCGGTCCATGTAACCGCAGATATACCACGATACGCCCTCAGACTATACGGACGTTTCTGACGCCCGTGAGGCGCACGTAAAGTAACGGCGAACGCTATGTTGCGCAGCTCATAGAGTCGAAGGCTGCACTGGCAATCCTGTGGCTACTGGTTCACACACCGATTTATACTTTCCTTGGATGTGAATTCTAGGCGGCCATGAGAGATCGACTACGTCTCAGGTCATACATCTTCGCGGAAGCTGGTATGGCGGTCTCTATGCACTACATATGATGCTGCAACACCGGCGACTGGGACTGGCGAGCAGAAGCTCCCCGGCTCATTTGAGTTCGATCCGCTGTGTTCGGCGGCGTCAGCGTCTTATGCATGATGATGTAGGGCGCAGATGAGCGTCTCACTTATATACTTATCGATGGACAGCGTGTGACTATAAGTATAAGGCCAGCCTTCAATACTCTCCAGGCGTCTCGGGTTGAGATCAATCTAGTCCGATACTTACAGTTCATAAGATCTGTACCTGATGGGTGTAATTCGGTAAACGCCGTCGTAGTGTACGCTATACACACTGTCCGACCTGCGGTCTGTAGCCGCCTGAAGTGCGAATAATCAATCATGTACGCTGCGCGCCTGCACAAATCGCGGAGCAAACGATACTTCGCAATAACTTGAGCGAACGTGTGGCGCGATGTCACCATCAGAACAAGTGTCCACCATCTGCTACAAACACATGGGACCTGGAAAGGTCTCGAATCCGCCTTAGCGAGCACGGCGTCAATAAGTTACAAACCTGGCCGTAAAGCACACGAGTGGCAGACGGTGTGAGGCGGCAGGAGCATAGACGCCCAAGGTAGCCTACAACACGCGCTGTACGCCCAATACAGGAACGAATAGAGATAAAGCACAGATAACGAGCAACATACAACAGATGGACGATAGCTGATATAGATATGCGATACAGAAGCGGAGGATCCGCTGAGGCACAAAGCGATATGGGCAGCGGTGGTAGTACAATCTTGATTGTGACTTTGGATCTGGGCGAAGATCCGTGGTTGGACAAAGGGTGGAGCAAGAGGCGGAGAAGTTCGGCGGGCGGGACGGGGATAACGGCGCTGAGATTTGCGTGCCGTGGTGGTTCGCGTTCGAAGCCGCCCCCTCTCCACTGAAGTCGATGTCAGAACCCGGCGCTTCTAGCGTAGGTTTGTGAACACACCTTCACAGCCAATGATGGCGGGGTAGAGTCACCGACGTGTCGAGGCCCATACGACGCTAGAGTAACACTCTGGATCGTAGCAGTCGGCCGTTTTGCATCTCCTACGCGTCCCGTCCTCAAGTTTCTCCGTCTTCCACTTGCATTGGTCAACTGGCGTAGATGTTTGCCAGTCTTGTTCCCGGCTTTCCTCCTTCTTCGACTCGGCGCGCGAGGCGGCGGTGCAGGTGTGGCACGGCATTGCGGCGGTCTGATGCCGGGGATCAGTGTGGGTAAGTGAGAAGGATGCTGGGTGTACGCACGCGAGGGATACGGGTATTTGTATGTTCGGCAGCGGGACGGACAACAATGGGTACGGGGACGAAAAGTGCGCGGCCGGGGTATCGACGGCCCGTTGAGGACTTGGGTGGATGCGGACGGGCGCGGGCTATATACGCCACAACGATTGGTCAGACATTCCGGCAGACCGCGCGCGCATTACGGATACAACAGAAAAGTGACGCACCTGGATCGCGTAGCGCTGTAGGATAGCACAGGAAACAGTATGGTGCGGCTGTAGAGAGAGGGCGCTGGTTATATAAATCCGGTGCGGGAAAGCTAGGTGAGACCACAAAGCAGGGCCGGGGTGAGAGGAGGGACCGCGGACGCGCAGGCTTTATAGATGTATTGTGGGCGTTCTCCGTCCGGGCGATGCGAAAGGTTGATCAGGTTCCAGATTTGTGAGCGCGCCCAAAGCCTCACAGATTTAGATCCTGTGTAGAACTCGGTGTCCGGGTCTCTGCGCGAGCGGCCTCCGCGCCGGGAAACCCACTTCGCACGGCTAAGGCCACGTATCTGGATGGGCTCGCACAAATCTGTGACAGTCGGAAATGCGTCAGAGATCGCCGTACTGTGTTAGTAGAGTCTAGACGTGATCATCTGTTCTCGGGAAGGGTGACGCTGGGGGAAAGTGGATGCGGGCATGACGCAGTGGTGTGCACAGGCAGAGCGCGGACAGGTCAGACGGCGCTCGTTGGACGCGGATAAACGTCCGTGTACAGGCACACGAGGTCGTCCTCTCCCGAAGCTCCTATTCGCATAACATACGCCACGCTTACACCAGAAGAGGTTTATGAGAGGACGGGCGTAACGGCGGCGGCGGGAC
Source organism: Peniophora sp. CBMAI 1063 (assembly GCA_900536885.1). Taxonomy (NCBI): domain Eukaryota; kingdom Fungi; phylum Basidiomycota; class Agaricomycetes; order Russulales; family Peniophoraceae; genus Peniophora; species Peniophora sp. CBMAI 1063. Next base: position 36,626 of record UWZB01000149.1, read on the forward strand.
AGGAACACGCAGGCGGCAAAATTCGATGGTGTCGTTCCCTTGTGATTCTTCGCTCTATTCTTTGACAGAAGATGTGGATGCGTGCCTGCACGGCACATCGAGATCGAAGTGAAGATGCTGGGAAGCGGAGATGTGGCAGAATCGCTAGAATTCCTCGGTCCGGTGCTCGGCGCCGTGGCGGAGTGCGGCAAGTCGCCGCAACGTCGAGCCGCGGCCTGTATCCGCGTCGGTCGCCACTTACCACGATGAGCTCGACTTCAGGCAGATCCCGAATACCTATACGTGTCTCAAATGGTCGCGCCTTTGTTTTTGATGTGGACCGTGAGTCTCTCGAGCGTTCAACCATCCGATACGCGTATGAAATTTCTATGCCCTGAAGGGTAGATGTCGCCACATTACGTTCGAAACACCGTATTTGCGGTGTACTGGGAGGCACGCTCCCGCATCTATCGCAACAGAATGTGTTCCTCGGTTTACCCCTTCTATTAATGCCCGAGGAAGTCAACCTCCTAGTCGACAAAGGTATGTGAATCCGTATACAGAAACTACTTCTATTCATCATGTGATCCTTTTCCAGGTCTCGCCGTCCTTGTCGATGATCCGCACGCATATCGCCTTCCTTCAGCACAAGAACTGCAGGACTGGGACGACAAGCGCGCCGCTGACGCTCTAGCGCAGCTACGCCGTGCTGCGGGCGCCCAAGCCGTTGGACGTGCTCAACTCGCAAATAGCCCGGCAGCCGCAGCAAAACGCGCCGCGCGAGAGGAGAAGAGGCGCCTGGCGGCAGCAGCTGCTGCCGCTCAGAACGAGAACGGAGGGGTATTCACGCCTGAGCCCGAACCCGCTCCCGCTTCTGCGCCAACTCCGGTACCAGCACCTCTGGAGGGTGACTCGATCAACATAGCGCTTGCATCCAAGGAGCCGTGGACAGTCTCAGTAGCAGGCGGCTCGGATGACCTGCCTTGGTACCACTCAGACCGAGCTTCGTACAGTTCGCTTGACGCTGCACGGGCAGCCGGCGTTTGGACACATCCAGAGAATGAGGTTGACCGTACTCGATGTGCTGTCTTCCGTGACCTATGGGAGAAGGGGTATTATATGGGCGGAGGTAGTAAGTTTGGTGGTGACTGGCTGGTGTATCCTGGTTCGTCATTTGTCCTACATCCTCGAAATTGATCATTGGCTAAAAATAATATTTTACAGGCGATCCTCTCCGCTACCACTCGCACTTTGTCGCAACTTCGCATGCTGCGAAAGACCCACTCCGACCAATGGAGATTGTGGCGCATGGTCGGCTGGGCACGGCGACGAAGAAGGCTCATTTACTCTGTTCTTGGGATGCAGAGAAGGGGGAGGTCAAGTACATCAGTATTGAATGGGCTGGATTCGGCTAGATGGCGTATGCGTATAGACTCAAGATGTGCACAAGATGTATATATACAGCCTGGATCACAATGCGCTCAGTCGACCTTCTTGTGCCCTTGCCCCTGCCTCAACCTTGGAGTCCTTGCATTACCCGCCTCAGCGCCCTCAGCGCCACTCCACCCTCTCCTCGGACCAAGTCCATCCTTCTTCTTTCCCTCCCGCTCCCTTCCTAATGCCGTCCCTCCCCCCACCTTCCGCCTCGTAATCCACTCGATCGCTCTGAGCACCATATCATCGACCCATATCGCCGGCTGAAACACCGGCATGCGGATGGGTACCAGCGGGCTCGGGAACGCGTTGTTGCCCTTGGGCGCGTACGGTTCTTGTGGAGCGGGACGCGCGTGCGTGGACATAAGCACATATGGCGGACAGAGAGCCGCGAAGAGCGCCATGTTGAACAGCGGGTTGTATGTGCAGGAGCACGCGAGTGTAGCGGGCAATCCGAACGCGGCGTAATACGCCCACCTCTCCTCCAATCCCCTGACTCGCTCGTTGAGACTCGACCCTCGTGCGATCCAGACGTGCTCGAAGAAGTAGTAGCTGTTGACCCAGGAGAAGTACGCCGTTTCGGCGAGTGTGCCCAAGATTGGGATTGGTATGCGACCGAGAGAGAATGAGAGTAGCGCGCAGGTGGTCAACATCGTGAAGCGGTAGGCAGATGTTGCGAGGGTGTGAAGTAGAAGCAGATAGGTGTTGCGGGTTGGTGCGGGTGGAGGTACGAAGGCCGCGGGGCCGAAACGGAGGGTATATGATCTGCGTGCGAGTGCTGCAGTCCAAGTGCTCTACATAGAAGGTCAGACCGTGTAACAAGGCGATAGCAGAATCAAGACATACATTGAACCACAGACTTGCGGCCGCAAGGGGCGCAAGCCATATCAACGTATACAGCAGCCCCAGGTTCCGCGCAAAGAACCCTCGTTCGGAGTTAAGCGTGAACGGGTGCACGAGTGCATCCAGTGCAAGTGCGAATAGGGCACTCAGACCATTCAATAGTGCCGCTTTCGCCGCATTGGCTCGAAGTTCGGGATCACTGCCTGACGAGCGGTCAGCTCGTCGTCAATAGTGGACTAAGAGACGGTGACGCACGTCGCAAGCAACCTGGCTACGATATCCCATCTCCACGCATCTCTTAGTCCATTCATGAACCAAGTGGCTTGGAGCATCAATGAGTCTGCCAACGGTAGGAAAGTTGGGTATGCTGATCTCGGATCGGGGTATGCCTGTCGGGGCTGCTGTGGCGGATACTGTTGTTGCGAAGACACAGAGGCAGCATAGTTGTGGCGTGGCCCTCCAATAGTTGAGGTCGGGGAAGTCGGCATGCTCTCCCCGTAGCTGCTCCGAGGTGGCATGGCCGTTGTAGTTCTCGACGGTGCGTAACTCGTCTGCGATGGCGCATAGCCAGCCTGAGAACGGACGTCACGGTCGTATCTGCTCCGCGGAGAGCTGGCTTGGGACTGCCCGCGGGAGGACGCAGCAACAGAGTGAAGTCTGGTAGCTTGAGATCTAGGACTCGCAGGGGATGACATGGGCGGTGAACCAGGGTGTGAGCTCGCACGCGCCCAGGCGTCCCCAGCCGGCGAGCTCGATTGTAACGGGCCACGCTGAGGATGTGCGCGGGCGGACGACATATTCGATTCGCAGCTTCAGTTGGCCCAGTAGAGTAAGTGGATGACTAGTCTCAGTCAAGTGGTAGGATCGACGCTGGGACAAAGGGACGATCAGAACAAGAACTGACAGTACTGTGACAGGCAACGACCCAACCGCGAGGATCGGCCACGCCGCTTGGCGCCCACAACACGCACGCACGCTAAACACTGATTGGCTCGCGTCGCGATCACGTGTATTATCCTCGTGTATTGCGCGCGTCAGGGGCTTTTCCGAGAAGTCTTTCCCGCGAACGGAACATAACATACAAACAATTGGCATAGATGGATTCCGTAGCGCAAAAGGTTCAAACACATAAACGTGACATCGTAGTCGTACACAAAAGCTAGTACACCAATAGGATCGAGAGGGAAAGAGTCTAAGGAAAAGGGGGATTCGTGTGTCACGGGCGGGAGAGGGAACGCAGGGAATGGAGTCCAGAGAGGCGCATACACAGTACGCAAAAATAGATAGGCGACTAGCAGCTACACTACATCGACATAGACGTTACAGATACGATTGGGCGTGACATTTACTTGCGCGAAGACTGTAAACAAAAGAGACCCCAAACGTCAGCGATCGTCGTCCAAACGCCGACGGCGAGGGAGAAAACGCACCTTACGCGTGCCCGTCGAAGCAGCCTTTGCGGGCGCCTTCTTCGCGGCAGCAGTCTTCGCCTTAGTGGTCGCCTTGGTGCCCGTCACCTCCTACACCGCCGCAAGTCAGCACCATTCATCTCCTCGACATATGAAAATGGAGAAAGACAAACCTTCTTGGCGGCCCCGCGCTTGCTGGCCGTGGTGGTCTTCTTCTCAGGAGTAGCCTTCTTCGTGCGGCCTGCGAGCTCCTTCTTCGGCGCCGCCTTCTTCGCCGGGGCGGCCTTCTTCTCAGTTGCGGCAGCCTTCTTCTCCGCCGCGGGTTTCTTCGTGGCGGCAGCCTTGGTCGCCGTCTTCTTCTCAGCTGCAGGCTTCTTGGCCGCTGCCGTCTTGGTCGTGGTCGTCTTCTTCTCTGCAGCGGGCTTCTTGACGGCAGGCTTCTTGGTAGTGGTGGCGGCAGCCTTTGTGGGCTTGTTCTGTGATGGGGGAAAGCCAGTGTGAGCAAGCTGCGGATGACGGGCCGGAGAATGCCGAAGAACAGTAGCTTACCTCCTTTGCGACCTCGGCGGCGGGCTGCTTGTTCTTCGGCGCAAGCTTGACACGCCCAGAGGTGCCTACGAGAGTGTAGAATCATGATCATTATGTGAAGGAGATGAATGAACAGAAGGGGAAGGGCACTTACCCTTGGGGAGGACGAAGACGCCGGTCTCCTCGCCCCGAGCAATAGCCTTGCTCAGCTGCGTGGTCTGCGCGTTGCCAATCTCAAGCTTGTACTTGTCCTCGACGTACCTGAAGAGTCGAGAACACAGGTAAGCTACCCGGACTGAGAGGGAAAAGAAAATAGATGACGGACTTCTTGATCTGAGGGCGTGAGACACCGTGCCGTGCGTCCTCGGTGTTATCAGCGATGCACTCCTACACAGACGCGGTGTTAGCTTCCAAGATTTCATGCATAGCACTTGAGAGAGGTAATAAGAGTGCCTGCAAGCTGTATGCGGGCTTCCGTGGGGTGGGGGAAGAGGGGCGGCGAAGGGGGAGCAACATGGTCCGTGCGCGGCGGCAGCCGGAAGCGGCAACGCGCATCTCAACTTCAGCGCCGCACCCAACGACGTCCGGACAAGTGCGGACAGTAAAGCATCGCCGACAGTGACCTAGAGAGTCTTCAGAAGTGTATTGAATATTTACCTTGATCATCTCGATCCAAGTCGGGTGAGCGGGGACAGCCTTCTCCTTGGGCGCGGCCTTCTTCGTCGCCTTGGTCGCCGAAGTCTTCTTGCTGTTGGTCGACATCGCGTGTAGTAGTTATATAAGAGCTGTGGGAGGTATCTGGTAGGCCTGAAGGCGAAGTATAATGCACAAAAAAGCGCGGGACGGGTCAAAGCGATGTGGGGTGGTGGTGGGCAGGAGCAAGTGATGTGCGATTAACGCGCCCGCGGCTTAAGTCGCCAGTCAACAGAAGTGAGCCCCAGTCGGCCACGTGACGCCTTGTGCACTCACCACCAGGAACACGTACTCCCACACCCCTCCTCAAAGAACCAAGTACCCCAAACACTTACTGGTGTACAGGAGGGCCTACGAGCCAAAAAACCGAGCGCGAAATCGAGTCGCAACACCGTCTACACCGTCGTCGGACTTTATGTGCTTCCCACGTACGATCTGAGAATCACAGAGCCACAAGACTTTCTACACGACCCACATCAGGTTAACCACTAACATTGCAACTTTAAAGCACAGCAAAAGACGCGTCCGTTGTGGAGGGGCGTCCTTTGCAACACCATGAGTGTCGAGGAGAAAGACGCGATCGGGTCTGTCGGTCCGGAGAGGCGCGGGCCACGCAACGTGGCTTCTCGCGTGCGCATCGTGCCTAGACTCGCCGAACCCCGAAATTCACGCGCCGGACATTGGCTGAGCTTGAGAAGGAACGACCATGTCCGCTTCGTTGCAAGCGTCAGCACGAGCAGCGTACCGCGACTTATGGCGCGCGTCGCGCTTTACATTCTCAGGTGCGTATAATGCGAAAGACTCGATATACAATCCCGTATACTGAACCACGGCATAGGTGACCCGCCTATACTTACTGGTGCGCCACAACTCTATATATCCATGTGTACCTCATGCTAAATGTACTTTCAGCCTTCCGCGAGAAGATGCGCACGGATGCTGCAGCGTGGAAAGCAGCGCCCGATGCGGACTCCGCGAACGCGAACTTCCAGGCTGCGCGCGACGTGGCGGCTTTCCTACGCCGCAACGTTGTACAAATGCGCAAGACCGCACAAGTCGACGCAGAGGGAAATGAGGTTTACCGTACGTATTTATATGCTAGCTCACCGCCTGACGATGTGGGGCTTAAACAACGGACGTCCAGACGTCGGTATGAACAAGTACAGCGAACTCGGTGATAATGACGCCAACCGGTACGCGAAGAAGGAGGTCCCGGATATGGCCGAGGTGCGGAGACAACGTCGGGCGGCTAAGTCGGCATGTCAGGCTGCTGCAGAGGCTGCCAAGGCTCAAGCGTGCGTTCACACCCCATCTATCTCCTTAACGCGACTCTCAGTCTGAGGTCTGACTTGTAGATGACTTACCAGCGTACCGGATTCAGCCTCGGAGGATACTGGTGATGTTATAGAGGACGGAGGGAAGAGGAGGAGTTTGAATTACTCGCAATTGAAGCGCGCCGCGAAGGAGAGGATTATGCCGGAGTTGAAGGAGAGTGATCTAGAGGAGAAGTTCGTGCGCGGTATGTTCTGCTTGGTTCAAAGCATGAAATGGCACACGGACTCGGTTGCTGACTGGTTTATTCAGGTAGCGGCCCTGGTGGACAGTCCATTAACAAGACCCAGAACAACGTCCAGCTCCTGCACGTTCCGACCGGAATACGCGTAACGTGCCAGGAAACACGCTCTTTAGAACAGAACCGCAAGATTGCTCGCAAGATACTACTAGACAAGGTATGCTTTCACTGAACATTTCAATCAGTCGATCCTAAGCTGACTGGCGCTTACTAGCTTGATGCCATGGCGAACCCAGGGCTATCCAAGAGCGAGATGAAGCGCGCGAAGCAACAAGAACGCGAGCGTCGGCGGAGAAAGAAAGCGAAGAAGAAGGCACGATTGGCTGCGGGCAGTGAGGATGAAGATTAGGCGATCAGGATACTATACCTTCCTATAATTCCTCATATATATGCATCGACCCATTTCAAGCCTGAGCGCGATCTCCGGCTCATAAATCACGGTCATTGCCGGGCAAGCATTCTCACAGTGTCGATGGCGCCAGTCACGATGCACGTTCCTTGAGTACCGTCACCATCGAAGAGCGACAAGATCGCCGAAACAACTCTTGCATCCATGACAGATAGCACTTCAGCTCCCTTATCGACTAACATCGCGTCTCTACCGCTCATTGCTCGGTACGCGAACAGTCCTTGACCTACCCAATATCAACGGTGGCTGATGGGACATGCCTAGCCTAAACGGAGACTGTCTAGCTACTATCTTCTTCGCGAGCGTACAGGACGAATACAATACCGACGATCAACTGCGACGGCTGCTTCATCTGACGCACGTATGTCGTGCATGGCGCGATCTCGCCTTAGGCCTGGCCGAGTTATGGGGCGACGTCGTTTTCGCCAATCCCAACCACCTGGACGTTATACTTGAGCGTGCTCGTGATGCACCGCTATCTACCTACCATCCACCGAAAGCGCATTTGCACGATGTGCATAAGAACTTCCTGATGTCGCATTTCCATCGATTCCAGAGAGCAGAAATGAGACAACGCCTTGATCTAGCTCCTTTGCTCGTGCAGAAGCCGACCAACACACTCACTACCGCTCAAATCTATCTGGACAAAGGTGGATCGCATATAGATGGCATTTGGCACGCACCCGCTCTTCGTAAGCTGGCCCTTTCCGGCTGCAAGTTGCAGACCGAAGCTCCAAAGCTTCAGAGCCTTGGCGTCTATCGCATGGCAGACATGGACGATGCGTGGCTTCGAGCCCTGCTCTCCTCTCTGCCCCTGTTGCAGGAGTTTTTCATCGATCATTTACCATACTTGGCCCCAGAAACGCCCCCAGTACCTATTGAACTCCCTTCTATCGCCAAACTTTCGCTCGGTTCAAACACTCTGTCCACCGCACAGTTCATAGAACGCTTGACGCCTCTGAACATAAATCGCGAACTAGATCTCATGATATTGAGAGACCATCTGAACTTCCCATACGTACCGCGTCTGGCCAATGCCCTCGGTCCCTACCTGCGCGACTCTGGCTGTAACTCCATGGGAATCAAACTTCCGCTCACTGGAGTGCGGTTCTGGAAGGACAAGTTGGGCGAAGACACCAACAATGCGATTGTACACGAGCGGACGGTACTGTCGATGGGCGTCACGGTACGGCCGTTGACGGAGCGCATCATAGCTGCTCTGCTCGAGCAGATCCCGCCGTCCAACCTCGGCTACTTCCATCTCTCGGGTATGCCCGATCCGGAGACACGGCGGATAGTACATACCCCACGACTTTCCGACTCCGTGCACACAGTCGTGTGCGAGTTTCAGGATATTGAGGATATCTTAGCGATCCTGGGACGCTGCTTCCTTGATCCACCGGCACCCACGGCGTACTCCAAGCTCCAAGTCTTCGAGATGCGATGTCCCCTTCCGCTGGCGCCGCACCCCCCGGACAGGATGGTGGAACTCATAATCATGCTAGGCCTCTGGCTCGAGACGCGTCGTATGACTGGACTTCCTCTGCAAGAGGTTCGAGTACTCGCTGACGCCGGGAGCTCGAATATCCTGTTCAATCCATCTACAATTACTGCCTGGGATTCAATCCAAGCTATGGTCAAATTCGTGAAACTCTAGTCTTCAGCTCATGGCACAATGCGCGACAGCCACGACAACATGGACGCGCATCACAATCTATCACGACATAAACATATACAGTTTGCTACACGGCTTTCGATGATTATCGGAGCTCTTTCGCTTGGATCGCAGGCCGATCGCCATGCTCCCGGTGCGAGCATCTTCACGCCCCATCTGCGATGCGCGCAACGAGCTTGGAGCCGCTGACTTTCTTCGCCTCCAAACGCTCGAGACCCGCAGGGATACCCGCCAGTCCTCCGGGAATGACCTCGACCTTGTTTGGCTATCGACAAGCGCAGTCAGCTCTCATCCCTACACGCCCAAGCGAACAAGTGCGGACCTTGATATCACCACTCTCCAAGAGACCCGCGATCTTACCGTACATGCGTGCGCCAAACTCGAGGTTCTCCTCCCCGTTCGACGCCCCGTATGCATGCACGACCTTCTTTCCATCCTCCGTCGTCTCTCCAAGCGGACTGTCGATCGCGGATTCGAGCACGACTACGAGTGTACCGCCCGACCCGAGTGCGGCCCACGATGCCTTTTGACTCTCGGGTATAGAGATCGCATCGTATGCGACTGCGAGCGGCGCTCCGCCGAGGAGCTCAGCCACCTTACTGGCAAGCTCCGAGTACGGGACAGCGTTGTAGTCGACGAAGTGCGTGGCGCCCGCGCTCTTGCAGTACTCCTCGTTGCGCGCAGACGCGGTCGTGATAATGGGCGAGAAGCCGCTCAGCTTCAGAACCTGCAGCGCTTCGTGGCGTTCAGCATCTTCACGCTGAGTTACATTCGAGGGAACGCAGACCCACCGAACTGTCCGACAGAGCTCGAGCCACCGATGACGAGCGCCGCTTTCCCCGCGTACTTCCCCTTCCCACCGGCCTCCCACGGCGCCGTGAACCCCGCACACCTAGTGCTCGACGCATTGTACAAAGCAATAGCGGCAGTACCGAGGCCAAGCGGGATCGTCGCGGCCTGCTCGACGCTGATGTTATCCGGGACGCGAGCGATGCGCGCGGCGTCCGCGATAGTGTACTCTTGGAACGTCCCGCGGTCGGGATTCCAGAAGCACTGGTACAGCACCGTCTCGCCCGTCTTCCATCCCTGCACGTCTGGACCGAGAGCGGCGATCTCGCCTGCGCCGTCGCTGCCGACTACGGCGGGGAACCCGTACGGCGAGACGAAGAGGCCGTAGGATCTGATTATCCAGTCGACGGGGTTCAAAGCGACGGCGGCGTTGCGGATTAGGACTTGGCCTGGGCCGGGCTGCGGGATGGGGCGGGTGCCGAATTCGAAGGTCTTGCCGGGTCCGGCGGCGGGGAGGAGTAGGGCTTTCTGCTGAGAGGGAAGAGTCATTGTAGATCTGAGGGTTGTACCGCAGAGAAGGATGGATTTGCGGATGATGGCTTATATATGGGTCATGTAGAGGACGTTCCCGTAGGTGTGAACACCGCCGAGTCGCCGACTGAGGTCGGCCATTCCCAGGTGGGGGCTTCCGTGGTACAGCAGTGAGAGCGCGTCCTTGCGAACGGGTATGGCGTGGATATGGCGTACTGTGAGGAGTGCGATGGATCAAGCTTCAGTCCTTTGGGTGACGCTGCGATGCCCGTGGAGGTGGATGAGCTAGCTACGACGCGCGCCGGCATGCGGGGAAAACGCGTCGGCGCGTCTGTGTGGGTCATACTTCTGGCTTCGAGCGCACGGCTATTCCGATTCTCTGAGGGCGAGGACGGCATGCCTGTCATTGTGCTTGCAAGAGATATGTTTGCGCGCTGAGGGCCCGAGCCACATCTTTTGTGTGGCACGTAGAGGATGCACAGTGTGCCACATGCAGCGCACGACGTGCTACACCCGAAGTGGACTTCGGGATTGGACAGAGTCTCTCCTAGAGCTCAAGCACCATTCTCGCAGTTACGATTGCGAGGCAATGACAGGGCTCTGGCGGAGGTCAAGACTGTGATACTGACCATGGTGGTCAACTGCACATCGCACGTCGCGGCAGGTCGCGGCCCCGCCGGCTGTACGCATGTGGCGCGCCAACCGCGCGATCTTTCCATCCTCACCTCAAGTGCATACATACCAGCTCTCTCTCAAGATGGACCCCTCGTGCATGCAGCATACAGGTAAATACGTTCTTCAGAGTCATAAAGAGCATCCGATGAACAATAGAAAAACAACTTCGTCTACCATTATGGGCCTGATTGGGAATTGAACCCGGGACCGGCTGACGCCGCGAGTGAGATCTATGCTCATCGACATACAGTAATAGGAATATTAAATTGGCTAGGGAAGGAAGACGGACACGCTAGCTTGTATACTCAAGACAAGGGCATTCATAACATGTTCATAGGACATGAGGACCACCACTGCACATCTGCACATGCAAGGCCGGTATTTTACTACGGAGCCTGCGCTGGCGATGCCCGTTCTAGGATTGCGTGTAAGAACACAAGTGAGCATCTACTCCTTCGAGCGTGAATGATTCGCTCCCAGCGTTTGGGAAGCATCTGACATCTGCCTCCAAGCAAAGCCTGGTAGTAGTCGGGTTGGGCGGACACCCTCGCGAGGCGATACGGACTTGATATGTGTGGTCGGTGTTACGAGTTTCATCGTCTGTATCGTCGAGACCGATGCCATCTCGCTGTGATCATCAGCGAGAGTGGCGGTTGGTGCATGTTCTTGAATGTGACGAAGACGCCCCGGTTGAGAATTGGAAGGTGTGGAGCCTGGGCTTGGAGAATTCCCGGTGGATGGCCGAAGCGATTGTGGAAGATTATACTAGGAGCGAGCAGACGACGGTTGAACACAGTCGAGCAGCGTAGAGGGCAGTGGCCGAAGGACTTCGCATCGATGTCCGATTAGTACGACCGCTCCCCCTGCATTCGATCTTCGTCTTCGAGCGATGAGGTGGATTGGAAACGGCAAGGTCCAAGTCGGTAAGGAGAGACAGAACAGATGGAGTGGTTGTGACTATAGAGGTACGGTGAGATTGGTGTCTCTTGCACCTGCGACGTAAGTAGATGTATACATCTGGCTTAGGGAAAAAGACCCTGATGCATCATAAGAGACAAATGAACGGAACACTTGCTTGAAGGCGCGTAAAGCACGGAGAGGTATCTGCGCCAATAACGCCAGCTAAGCGAGCGGCCCGTCTTGAGGTTCGTTGCGGGGGATCTTCTTGAGCTGTAGGGCACAGTATCATTATGCTCGTCCGATCCCCGTGGTCCTTGATATGGGAATAGACCGACTTCTGACTCCCTTGGGTAAAATCGATGTAGAAGGTCCAGCGTAGCTCGGTGTGACGCCAGATGACCCTCAGGCTTCAAAGTCGCGCGCTGGCATGTCGCTATCATTAGGAATCTGGTATACTGGTGGGTGCGAGAACTGTCACTCGTGAACTATTGCGCATTAAAAAGCGTGAGGATAAAGGGACCATGGTGGTCAAGAATTATGAGACAAGGCTCAACTCAGCATCGTGGTCAATTATGCTCGGACGAGCCAGATGCACGTATTGAAGGTGGCACGTAGACTTTCCCTTTCAGATACGGTACTATTCAGGGTAGATCTCCGTGCGTTGTCGAGTAAGGGTCAAAATACAGTATGTGTGTTTAGCGAATCAAAAAGGAAGTTGCATTACGTGACAGGGCCTGACCGGGAATTGAACCCGGGACCTCCTCCAGATTGCTCGTTGAAGCCCTAAGAAGGAATCATACTACTAGACCATCAGGCCGATAGAAGTGACTCTCTTTGTATAATTATAGGCCATTCAATGATGTGTCAAGTATCAATGACAGCACCGTATGCGCGACTATGCATCTTCAAAAGCTGCCTGAATCCGTATACGACGTCGTGTGCCTCTTTGCGCATGCGCAAGCGTAGGCAGAAACATCGACAACGACGACGGAAACGGCGGAAGACCTAACGAGCGCCGCACAGACCCTTGGCCATTATAACAGGGCGCAGCGCGCACGCTCTCAGCCTCGCTTCTGGCGCAGAGACAGACTGCGCGGGCGGCTGCGGCTAGTACGATAAGACCTGTCATATGACAGCATAAGGATATGGCATATGGGATAGCGTGAGGCGGGCGGTATAGCACTGGTGATCGAGGATCCGCTGTCTTGCTCGCGATCCGGTGGGATGGGCGTTGCGTGGGCGGGAGGCGGAAGCTTGATACATAGTGCGCGGGAGGTCGTATCTTGTACGTATCACTGTAGTACCGTACCCGAGATAGCTCGCTTGCAGGGATAAGGGAGGGTACAGTAGGAATGTTGATGGGCCATAGTGTCACGCAATCAACAAAGCCCATCACGTCGTCGACGATGGGCGTCAAAAGCCAAGTCCTCTCAAATCGGGCGCGCAACGCGTCAATCGCAAGAGCCGTGCGCACACGAGTTTTTTCCTCCTTAGTAGCACGGGCCCACAAAAAGGCGCCGGTGTCCTAGGGCGCAGAGAGCCATCATCGTCGCAACGGGAGAAGAAAGGCGAGCGCGTGAAAAAGAGTGTTAGCAGAAACCAAGCGCGTGAGGCGTGACTTTGCGCACGACGGCCACAGGCTGAGGCCCACTGCACCGATGCCGTTCGACCCCGTGCGGGACGCCGTCCAGAACACGCCGCCCGTCCCCCACGCACCCCCAGCATCAGCCCCGCGCCGCGCATCGGACATCGCCTCTCTCCTCAACTCCTCCTCATCAAATAACAATGCGCCGTACCCGACCCCCCGCGCCGAGAGCCCGCCCGAGCGCCTCGGCAGCGCCGCCGGCGCGATCCGGCGCGCGGGATTGCCGCCGCTGAACACGCGCTCGACGCCTGTGCTCGAGAGCCCGGGCGGGATGGGCGGGCTGTTCACGCCCGTCGCCGGGTCGTCGTATACGCCCCACCCGCGCGATACGGCCACTCGCGACTCGTATTTCCCGCCGTCGAGCGCGAGCCCGGTGCACCAGCGCATGCCACCGCCTGGCCCGCCACAGGCGCACACGCACGTGTACGCGGGGGTGAGGGTGTTGCCGCCCGCGCATAATCTCGATACGACGAGCTCGCGGTCGAGGCCGAGCTCGTCGCACTCTGCCTCTGCGCCGAGTTATAATAGTATTCCGATGGCGTCGCCGCACGGGCACCCGGCGTACGCTGCGAACCAGTCACCCGTCTTTCAGCACCACGCGCCGGTGACGCAGCGCGTGAGCTTCGAGAGGGGCGGGAGCGAGCGCCCGCGGTCGAGCTCGCATGGGAGCGCCGCGAGCGATACTGTCGTTGGCGGGAATGTTGGCGGTGGGGCGAGGCCGGGGAGCGGGCGGGGGTACGAGGGAAGGCAGAGGAGCGAGAGCGAGAGGGCGCCGTTTGCACGGTTTGGAGGGACGCCGGACAGTCCGGGCGTGCCGCAGGGGTATGTCAGGCAGAGAGCGGGCTCGCCGACGCCGGGGATGCAGAGGGGGTTTGTTGCTGTTAGTCCGCAGGATATGGGCAGGCAGGTGCGCGTATTTCATTGCATGCTTTTCTGATCTTTTGCTAACTGATGTAACATTACTCCCCTCTACTGGATTTTGTAGCCGACAATGCAACAACGACAGTCCGATCCCCCGCCACACCCCTCAAGACGACCATCCGCGTCGTACGCCACACCTCCGCCAGGCACGTACGCGAACCGCAAGCCGCCCTCGCCCTCGTCTATCCCGCCTATGCGGCGCCACGAGTCTGTGCCCCAGATCCATCCCCAGCATCAGCAGCCGCCACCTCAACATCAACAACCGCGAACGCCGGTACAACAGGGCCCGCCGCAACATCATCCTCACGCGACCCAACAACCACCCCCGCCACAACAACAGCAACAACAACAACCATACGCCCGCCGCCCCTCCACAGCAGACCTATCCCCGAATGAGCGCCGCGCGCTCTCCCTCGCAAACGCGCAGTTCGAAGCCGAACAGGCCGCCCGCGTGCGCTCCATGTCCATGTCCATGTCGGCCGAGAGGAGTATGAGCAATGAGGAGATGGCGGCGATGGCGGCGGCGAAGAGGGTTTATGAGGAGGAGGAGCGGAGGAGGTTTGAGGGTGAGGTTGAGGAGGAGAGGAGGTGGGTGGCAGAGGGGGAGGCGCAGGGGAGGGTCAGGGCTAGGGAGAGCGCTGTGAGGGATAGTGGGCGCGATGACAGGATGGGCAGGAGTAGGGAGGACAGTAGGAGCGCGCCGCAGTGGATGAGTGGTTCTGGAGGACCGATTGGAGGACCTCAAGCTGGACCATCTCAACCACAACCACACCCCCGCGACCGCCCTCAAAAACCGGCGTCGTCGGGTCCTGTCCTACCATCATCATCAGGACCCGCTCTCCCCGCTATGCCTACCTTGTCCGGCATGATAATTCCAACATCGAGCGGGACAAGACCTGTTCTGCCATTCGCCACGGGCCCAACTATGCCGATCCCGTCGGTGTCGCCTGTGCGGAGGTCGCCGCCTGCGACGGATAGACAGCCTGCGCGCAAAAGGGCGAGGCGTGAGGAGCCGGAGCGTGAGGCGATGGACGTTGATAGACCGTCGCCGCCTCCGGCGCGTGGGGCGTCGTCGAGTTCGACGATGCCTACGCCTACTTCTCAGATTCCACCTCCAGTCCAACCACAAATCCCACCGCCCATCCAGCCCTTCACGGCGCCCATCCAGCCCTTCACAGCGCCAATCCCTCCGCCCGTAACACCAGCCAACCACGACGCCCACGGCGCAGGTATAGACAGGCGACCGCCCTCGCCGGTCAAAAACGTGCAGAGCGCGGCGAGCATTGCGAGGGCGGAGGCCGATGCTACGCCCACGCCCCATCCGCACCACCCGCACCCAAACCACGCGCCGCAACGGCCGAACACCGCGCCGCAACAACCGAACACCGCGCCGCAAATAGCCGACGGAGCATTACCTACGCGCGCGCCACACGTCACGACCACCACAACCGTCGCTGCTCCGGCTCCGGGCAACTCGGTTCAGACGCCCACGAGTGCCACGCCTACGCCTACGTCCTCTACGACGACTACTGCGTCTGGGTCTACGCCTACTCCGACGATGAACGTCCCGCCGCCGATGTCGGCTATTCCTATGCCCGTCATGCCAGCTCAGCCACACCCACCCCCAACCACCGCCGCGAGTAACTCGAGAAGAAACCCGCCGCCGCTCACAGCGGCCAACCTCCCCGTGCCGATCGTCGCAGCGGGCAAAAAGCCGCCGCCGGTCGTGCTGTCGCCCGTCGTGCCGGCGCGGCCGTTTGTGGGCGGGATGGTGGAGGACGAGTCGCCTTCTGTGCCGGGTGGGGCGTTTGTGGGTGGGATGGTTGAGGATGATGGGGCTGGTAATGGAGGTGGTGGTGAGGGAAGGGGAGGGGGAGGGGTGAGTGAGGAGAGGGTTGGGAGGGGGATTACGAGGAGGCGGAAGACGACTACGAACGCGGGGACGGCGGGGATGGTGCACCCGTTGCCGGCTACGCCTCAGCCGCTCTCGCGTGCGCCTTCATACACACAACAGCAACAACAGCCCTCTCGGGCTTCCTCTCGCCCACCTTCACAACCCCAACCCCAAGCACATACACAGCAACCTCAGCAGCGCGTACAAACGCAACCGACGACAAGACCGTACAACCCCCGCCGCCGCACACCCGCCACGTCTGTCATGATCCCGCTCACGTCCGACGAGCTCGCGATGTACAGGGCGCAGCTTGGTAGAGGCACGGCGAGGCTCGCGAAGAGGCGGCGGGCGCTGGATGAGTTTGAGGTTGATTTGGGCGTGGACGATGGGGCGGGGGCGGGGGTTGTTACGGGTGGAGGTGGGAGTGTTAATGGTGGCGGAGGTGGAGGGGGAGAAGGTGGTGGTGCAATGGGAGGAGGGGGTATGGGAGGGGGAGGGCAAGGAGGGGCGAAGGGGAAGAGGAGCAAAGACGTCGTGAGCGTCGTCGAGCACTGTACGTCCACCCTCATTTCTCCCTTTATCTTCTTAACTAATCAACACCACAGACAACGCCCGCCCGAACCAAGCCGTCTCCGCCCGCCAGCTCTCGCCCATCATCGGCCTGCGCAACTTCAACAACTGGATAAAATCCGTTTTGATCTCTGCGTTCGCTTTGCCCGCGCTGCAGGCGAGCGGGACGCAGAGCACGCACCGTAACCCGCTGCGGGGGAGGGTGCTGGACGTCGGGTGTGGCAAGGGCGGCGATCTGAGCAAGTGGCACCGCGCGCGGATCGCGGAGTATGTCGGGCTGGATATCGCTGCGATATCGGTGAACCAGGCGAAGGAGCGGCACAACTGTACGTCCCGCACCCCTCCTCTTCTTCCCTTTCTGCTCGACGTCGTGTGATGCAATGCTGATATGATGGATGGATGATGCAGCGCTCCGCCCGCCGAAGTTCGACGCGTTCTTCGGCGCGCTGGACTGCTTCACGCACGCGCTCGAGCGCGCGGTGCCCGCGCACGACCTCCGCGCGCCCTTCGACGTCGTCTCGCTGCAGTTCTGCATGCACTACGCGTTCGAGTCCGAGGGCAAGGTCCGGCGCATGCTCGAGAACGTCGCGGGGCGCCTGCGCGTCGGCGGGCGCGTCGTCGGGACCGTGCCGAACGACGAGCTGCTGCTTGGGCGGCTGGCGGACGGGGAGAAGAGCTGGGGGAATAGTGTGTGTCGGATTACGTTTGAGGAGGGGGAGAGTGTTGAGGGGGTTGAGGGAGGAGG